>JBCAUA010450572.1:0-17561 GCA_038406235.1 Peronia verruculata | reverse complement strand
GGTCCCCCCCCCCCCCCCCCCCCCCCTCGCTAAGGTACTCGTGAGGTGGTCGTCACCTGTTAACCCGGAGATGGAGAGAAAGACTCACTCACACACACACATACACAC
Source organism: Peronia verruculata (assembly GCA_038406235.1). Classification (NCBI taxonomy): domain Eukaryota; kingdom Metazoa; phylum Mollusca; class Gastropoda; order Systellommatophora; family Onchidiidae; genus Peronia; species Peronia verruculata. Next base: position 17,453 of record JBCAUA010450572.1, on the reverse strand, counting down.
ACACACTCACGCACGCACACACACACACACACACACACACTGAAAAGCACATGCGCTCAGAACTACAAGTATGGACAAGTACAGAGAAGTGTGGAGCTTGAATTCAACCTTATCATGTCCGCCCATTCGGAGAAATAAAAAGACCTGGATATTTTTATTATTATTTTTTAATTTGAAAAAAAGAAAGAAAGAAAGAAACTGGGACATTCAAAATCATATGTATACTTACGTACAGAGACGTGCGTACACTCATGTACACACCCACATGTGAACGGATACGCGTACACATACACACTAGAAGCAGAAAAGGCGTGGTGTGTAGGCGACCTCGTGCTCATCCTGAGAATACGGAAACACGGACGGTTCATCTGTTTTAAAAAAAAAATAGACAATTGAAATCACACACAAAGTCTCTCTCTCTTTCTCTCTCTCTCACGCACACACACACACACACACACACACATATACACACACAGAAAAGCGATGAATTGGAGACGGGGGCGGTAGTGAGAAATGTGAACCCAAAATATACAACTTTTATAGAATAAATAAAAAATAAATAAATAAATAAGATTTTCGTAAGTAAATAGGTAGACAGACAGTTTGACAACAGAATGGACACCTGATGGACATACAAGCTTGAAAGACAAACAGACAGACGGACAGTCAGACAGGCAGATAGGCCGATAAGTTCATGTATAACGTTAAATAAAGATTCTCGTGCTGTTTTATTCATGAAAAAAAAAAAAAAATCCTTGAGCTGAACTAGACATATTATCAAAAAACAAACAAACAAAAAAAACCATCGTGGTGATGCCACTCGATATGAAATTTAATATCGTGACGAAAACAGATTGGCTCACAGACTGCAAGTTGACGCGTGTATAAGAATGTTGATATATGTATTATACAGACTGCAAGTTGACGCGTATATAAGAATGTTGATATATGTATTATACAGACTGCAGGGGGAGTCACAACGTGACGCATTAGGATAAATTGGTATCTGTTATTACACGTAGTTGTTGACATTACGGCAGGTGTCATGTGACATTCACTGGGGCAGTACGATGCTGTTTTATATGGAGAATAAAGAGATAGTAATCATAATAGTGATAACTAGTCAGAAATAATAATAGTAGTAGTAGTAGTAATGGTAGTTGATAGTACATGTTGTAATAGTAGGAGTGTAGGCATAATAGTAAAGGTGGCATTGGTAACAGTAGTAGTGGTATTGGTGATAGTGGAAGTGGTGATAGTGGTAGTGATGGTTGTGATAGTTATGGTACTGTGGGTGTAAGTAGCCATAGTAGTCATTAGAAAAAAGTAGTAATATTAGGACATGTAGTAATGTTACTAAAAGTAGTAGTAAAAAAAAAAAGTAGTAGCAGTAGTAGTGATCAGCGTAGTGATGGTGGATGGCTTTTTCATTGAGAGGAATTGTCAAGAGAGCTAAGTTAGTACGGACTTTATCCTAGATCCTGGGAGGAAATCGCGAGGAAAGAAAGGGGGTGGGGTGGGGAGGAGGGGAGGGGGAGGTGCCCGCGTCACCGCACCAGTTGGAACATGTACTATCTGTGGGAGAGGCGCAGTGACTATGTGTGTGTGTGTGTGTGCGTGTGTGTGTGTGTGTGTGTGTGTGTGGAGGAGGTGCGGGCCGCGTGATCGCAATCGTCAAAAAAAGTCCGAGGTCTTGCTCTGTATTAGTAACCGGAGCCCCCACCTTCTTTTTCATTACAAAAGTGTTTGGTCGCTGAAGATCACCACCTCTGGCGGCGCTGACCCCGTTTGTCGTCAAATCGGCGAAACTACTAAGCTAGCGAGATAGCGAGCCAGCGGGCGAGAAAAACGGGAGAGCGAGAGACACAGAGAGAGGGAGAGAGACAGAGAGAGAGAGAGGTTCGCCCCAGTGGATAGGTTTTTTAACCTGCACCAACTGAAAGCACCAGCCGCGCGGCGCATTGCCTGCGCAACGAACGCCCCTTCGCAACGGCGGTACGTACGCACCATCCGCAGGTTGGGCCGCTGCGCATGTGTCTATATAATCGGGCGGCCGATTGCGTGTGTTGTTGATGACTGGATGCAATCCAGAGCGCGCTGGGTACTACCGTGAATGTGTGATATTTGGACTAATACCTATCGTGACTATGCTCGGATATGGATCGCAGGTAGGTCACTGAATTTGTTCATCTGTTCTGCTTACCGAATGTATTTGACTATTACCAAGTTTAAGTAAATTCTTGTCATAATAATGGAGAGGTTATTTTTGTGCTGAAGATTGTGGTGACCGTAGTTTTCGATTATTTATCGTTCTATGATGATTACAAAAAGTATTGATAAATAAATAGTTGTCCTAAAATGGAAGAAAATGTGTTTGTTCGTCACAATTTTTCTCATTTGGTTATTTTTATCGTTAGAAGCAAAAGTACTGATTGTAACAAAAATCATGTTTTCAATGTATGCAAATAGTTTGCTAGAAAACAAGTGCGCTCTTTTTCTGTTTCTTCACTCTCTCTCTCTCTCTCTCTCTCCCTCTCTCTCTCTCTCCCTCCCCCTCGCTTTCTCTCCCTCTCTCTCGCCCGCTCACTTTCTCTCTCTCTCTCTCTCTTTCTCTCTCGTTCGTACCTTCCCTCTTCTCTCGTTCTCCGCCTCTCACTTACTTCCCCTGGATATTTTCTGTTACTTTCGTATCTTCATTGACTTGTTCGTCTTTTTATAAAAATGTGTTAACTCACAAACTATAGATTGTCGACTGATTACTAACCTAAGTACATCAATATACAGTAGGTCATCATGCAAAAATAGATATCATGCTGAAACTGAAGGAACTAGAGTCGAAGGAGCTCCAAATTTTGAAAACTTTATATCACCATCATCATCATCATCTTTATTCGTCATAGAATAGAAATATTTTAGAATTTAAGTCGGGCTCACAGTCTGTCAACATCGAACTCCAGATACTAAATGAAACAAAGAAGAATCGGTAGAACTCGATATTGTTTAAGAAATTAAATACAATGATAGTACTGGTCAATTTTTTAAACTGTGTTGGTTTTGTCTTCATCAGGATAACCATAGCTTTCCTGGTTTAGGAAAAACTTATAAACAACAACTATAAACGTGATAAATCTGTCGTCAATATAGAGCTGACAAATCTATCTACGATAAAGCCCTGGTAGATCTGTCTACAACAAGGAGCTGTATATTAGTTCTTTGATCTAGATTGAAGCGCGGAGGTGCCAGGCAGTGCACAAAGTCTGTGAGTGAGGAAATCCCGGGTAGGCGTGGCCTGTCCCTGTGCGTGTGTGCACGTGTGTGTGTGTGTGTATATGGTATGCAGGTGACTAAGCTCAGTGAGCGCAGTTTAAGTCTGTTGAAATCTACATTTCTTGTTTACACGTGCACGGTGGTGATAATGATGATGGTGATGCCGAGAATGGTTACGATGAAAATAATAATAACTTTTATTTGTATGTGTGTGTGTACTTTTTTAACATTATTACAATTATATTATTATTATTATCATCTTCATAATTTAAGATACTCAGGGCTAGGGCGGATGGAAACATTTGGCCAGTTCCATTAATTTATTTCATTGATATCAGTTTTTGTTTTGCTTTGTTTTTAACCTGTTTAATTAGTTACCCTTTTACAGAATTACAGAAAATGCCTTAACGTTTAAGACAGTTGTATAAAATGAGGATGAGGATGATAATGTGCCCCGATGAAGAAACAAAAGGAATCGAGCATTTGAGCAAGTCTGTTCAGTTTTAACATCAATTCTCAACATGGTTCTTACCTTCTTTTACCATATTATGAAGTTCCTAACCATAGCCAGTCTGTCTTCAAGTTGGAGACATTTTAACATAATGGTGATGATATTGAGGACCCTCTCCTTTACAATAAGCAAATTATTTAATGAAGATTTTCTTTCCTATACAGCAACATCCTATTTACATTTTACATGTTTTCCTTATTACCCTGGGCGGGAAGAGCCAAATGGGCTCAGATATTTGGTCAGTGACATCATGTTTGCTTAGTTTATCTGATATTACTGATATCAAGCTCTTCATGTCGTTTTTTGCCCCCCCCCCCTTTTTTTTCCCCCTCCATTTTATGTACTTGAATAGATCTAGTTCTTTGTAGACAGTTTAATCTTAAGGCATTTGTTATAAAATGATGTTTATTTTGTTACCCTGAGGAAGGACCAGTTTGGTTCGAAAATTTGGCATTTATTTTTAATACCAAGATCAAGTTGTATGTTATGTTCTTTGCTTTTCTTGAATTGTTTTGTTTGTTGCCGGTGTGAGATAGTTTTATTATGTTTTATAGAATGATGATGATGATGATATAAACCATTGGAAATGTTTGATATTTTCTTCACTTTCTGCTCTCTGATAGCCATTGACACTTTACCGACTCTGATACTCACAGTCATGTCACTTGGTCAACCATTTCACACCTAGACCTTATTGATAGTTTACCGTGATTGTCTCAGTAATTGTCTGTCTGTCTCTGTCTGTCTGTCTGTCTCTGTCTGTCTCTGTCTGTCTGTCTGTCTTGTTAATGTACTGTAAAATTAAAGTGTAAACCTGACATGTGACATTTGTTCGCGCCGTTTTCCTTTTCCAATTGTCATTTTGCAGTGATTGGTTACACAATTCCTTCGTTTCTACCATCTCTGGTTTTCTAGCTTTTCCCTCACTATGCTTCTCTCCTCAATTCATCCGTCCACCCCACACCCCCTCCCCACCCTCCAACTCCCAACCCCCAACCTCACCTCCCCTCTTCTATCCACCCCTCCCTGCGTTCAGTTTCACCAACTCAGTCGCAAATAGCTAGTTTCTACCCTAACGCTAGTACATCCAAGTATCTAATGATGTTCTCACACTGAATGGCCTTCCCAGTACAAGTGTCTTTAGTCTTGGTCTTCTCAGCCTTGTCTAAAAATCACATCACTTTTGAGAAACAAAGAAGAAAGTACTGAGGAAGGTTGTACCCCAACTATTCTGTTGGTCCCGTTGTCTCTAATTAAAGAGAACTCTGTTCATCTCTACGATGTGTCGAAACCCATATAAAGCGATGTGATTCAATTCACAGTCAACTTTCTGTCTGTATTATAAAATAAAACTGTCAGTCATTTTTCACTCAGAGTTCTTCCTTAGTACCTGAGGGGCAAAAATCTTCACACAAAAACACACACTCGCACGCACAGAATGGAATTTAACTTCCATCATCATGACAGCTTAATTGTTTTTCTTCCGTCGCGTCTATCTTCTTAGTCCTACTTTCTGGAAGCCACGTGTCTATTCTCATACCAGGATTTGATGTGTTTGTCTGACGAAATCTACAGTGATCAAATCTGGGATTTTGGACTTATAATCTGACAAGGCTACTGGTTATATCCTTATCAACCAAGCGATCTAACGAAAAGGTGTTGATCTTTTTTTGCTGACAATGAATATTTTTCTGGTGTGTGTGTGTTGGGGGGGGGGGGGGGGAGAACGAAAGATAAAATGAGTGACTCGTGTAATCGGAACATTACAGCAGTTCTTTTGGATTTATTTCTTAACCAGATCGCCATTTTGTATCGACTGAAAATAGGGTTGGTATGAAATGACAGAGTATTATACAATTACTGATATCTATACCCTCTGTAACTTCACACTTTCGAAACATGATGCTATACAGCTAAGTTTTGCGAGCGTCATTGTAATGTGAATCTTTATATGAGTTTGGAAAGTTAAATATATACTTGTATTGTATTTGGAGTCACTGGAAGCACTCAGTATCTTAAGATATCAAGTGCTCACTGTTATGGAGCTTGAAACCATCAGATGAATCAGCATTCGGATATGCAAAATTTTTGAATGTGATAAAAGCCAACGAATCTGACCGGCAGCGCAGAATAGTTAAACCCTCTCAAGCGGTTGTCGGCCTGGCCAAGGCTTTAATTATATGTGGATAAATTTATTAATGTTCTACACCAATGATGATGGCTTTCTGCTCGATTGAATGGCTGGCCTGATGAACGCTGCATATTATTATTATTATCATTATTTATTTACTTGGGCTAGTGGTGACCCCATTGAGCCATCGAGCCTGAACAATATGCTATTCTAGCAGTAGAAATCCAATCAACGTCGCGGCTGCGGGTGACATTATCTATGACCTATTTCTATTCGAGTTGTGCCTCTGTATAATTTATTTCAGCCAAATTCGCGTATGAACACATTATGATAACCATGGCACAGAAGAAAAGGCGAACCAAGGGCGAACGCGAGCTCAAGCAAAATTTGCCAGAACCCAGTGCCTCAGGAATTAAAATTGAACTAGGACTAGGAGAGTGAAATAAATTTCCACTTTGTTATTTTTTCCTCTGCTATTCACATAAACACGTTGATTCTGCTATTGGCAATTCATCTGCTTTGAAAAATTATATATTTCTGTTTCTGCTTTATGTTATCGAAAAGTTAATACTGCCTTGAAAATGACAAAATAATAAGAGACGTATCTGTAATTTGGCCATTGTGACATGTGAACAATTCTGTATCATTTTTCTGTATTTAATCTTATTACCTCTGTCTCTCTGTCTTTTTCCCTCAACTGTCTGCCTGCCTGTCTTTGTGTCTGTCTGTCTGTGTGTCTATCTGTCTTCCTGATTGCCTGTCTGTCTGACCGTCTGCCTGCCTAACCGTCTGTCGTTTGCCTGTATCTCTTTCTCTTTCTCGTATTTTTTTCACAATCTCTCTCTCTCTCTCTCTCTCTCTCTCTCTCTTCTTTTCTCTCTCCTTTTCATGTTGCATCCTCGATCTGTCTCACACTCATTCGTCTTCTCTCCGTCTATCCACTCTCCCCTCAAATTCTCTCTCTCTCTCTTCATCCATTCATTCCGGCACCCAGTCTCTTCCTTCGTGCCTTTAAGCTCATATCAAAGCAGGCAATGAAACGAACAAAAATCAAAAGGAACTGCTTCGCCCTAAGCACGTCAATGATCTGTTAATCTCTCTCCACGATCGTTCTAAAGCAAACATTTTTAGTTAGTCTTCCTTCCCGCAATTATCCAGGATTCCTTTCTGCAGTTTTTAAATTTTTTTATTTTTCTTCAGCCACATTGCTCTGGTATTGGTAATATTTGCACCTCCTTTTAAACGCAATATATTTCTTTTTTTTTTTTTTCTTTCTGTTTTGCATTTATCTGGTCTCCTTGCATTGGCAATTGCGCACTCTTTCTTGTCACAAATCGGCATTATTTAGCCACGTATGCAGCCAGTCTTTCTGATCGATAGCTCTGGATAATCATATTACTGCTTAATTGCAAATATTTGGCCGGTCCCCCATGTTTGCAATTATCTACCGCACCATGTGTCGGATCGTTATTATCAAGGGCTCTAATACAACATTTTGCTCTTCAGCGTGGTTCGGTTGGAGCCCTTTTATCATACAGCTATGTGCTGTATAACTATAATATGCCTTTTTCATGCAGCTTTCTGGTATTCAAAATCGTCGCATTTAGGGCTCTTTTTTCACATAGTTTATGCTGTCCAAAGCTAAGGTCCTTTGTCACATCAACTCTTTGCTGTATCAGATGTTTTCCATCGCCAGTTAAATGTGTTCATACAGCTTTGAGACATGACAGCGCAACTAGTGATTCCCACGAAGCTACATGGACACTTTAGAAACATTTAATTTAGCCAGTTGCATTGCTCTTGTAGCTGTCCTGCCTTTTTTTTTTTTTTCACTCGCCGCGAACAACCCGGGATCGAAGTAGTGTATCATTGTCAAAAACAATATAGACAGAATTGTACAAGACTGCTCCCTCCCCCCACCCCAAACGGTTAAATCTGAAGCTTTCATTAAAAGCAAAAGAAGGAAATTCTTGAAGTTCTATTTATCGTTTTGTTACCGTTACAAGGAAGGATTTGATTTGATAATGCGTTTCCTACTGAGCTATTTCTTCATAGTGAATATTTTTTTTTCTCCTCAAAATCAAATGGAGTCAACTACATTGTTAGCTGCTATGTTTAGAATGTCGATACGAGTCCAGGTTTGTCGTGGTCTCTTTGGTCCAGAGTTTTCCATCGGCAAACAAAGAGTTAATGTAAATAAAAATTTGTTTATTTATATATTGTTTTGTTCCAATGTCAGATATCTTATCTTCTTTAAACTGTAGCTCTCTGCGTAATTTGGGGGAACAGGACCACTTTTAGCGTGTATATATATGTGTATGTTAGACATGTTCCCTTTCTCCTTTAAATATCAAATCACTGCATAATTTCTGAATCAGGAACGCCGACTGCTTGATAAGAGACATTTGTTCTCACAAAACTCAAATTATCCGGTCCGCCCATATTGCAGATTGTCAATACGGCTGTCGGGCAAAAGGTCCACTGATATGGAATAATGCTTTGTTTGCAGGTAACATTATTTTGACATTTGGATAAGCATACATTTATACCATTATGCACGAGAATTAATTATCAGCAGCGACGCGATTAGAGTAGCATGTTTTATGGGCAATCTAACCGTCACACCTGTTAACAGCACGCTGGGCTAGCTGAGTATAAGCAAAGAAAACGAGCTAAAAGTGGTGAAGACATAGTTAATGACATTGCTTGGGATTGTCTCATAGGTGGCAACATATCACGAAGGGGGAACTAAGAACATTTCTCATACATTTATGATTGGTAAACTAGTGATAGACAAGCATCATAAGGTATTAAATTGGTAGTTTCAAATGGGAGATCGTTTCGCAGATTATCTGTCCCTCCCAAAAGAGGTACTCATGCTCCTATTGCTTTCCTTTGTCAGACAAAAGCGGTTTTTAGCAAGCAGTGTAAAGAGCAAAACAATCCCTTTACTTCTTTTGATTCAAAAGACTGGTTGTCAATAATGTTATTAAGAATAATAACAATAAATTTTAACAATAAGAAGAAAATATTCTTTTTACATCATAATTTCTCTGGAATTTTTCATGTCGTATGTTTCAAGCAAAGGGCTCAAAAGTGATTTTTTTTTCTCTCTCTCTTTACACTGCTTGTGTAATCCCTCTTTTATCTGGTAAAGGGAATTAATTGGACTGATCATAACGATTTCCCATTCTATCATGTACATTACAGCCCAAATGTTCGAGGTATGAATTTGGAAATTATACAACAAAGGCGTGTATTACTTGACTTGAAGACCTGTTTTTACTCTGCTCCAGACGTACTATATCTGTGGTATTGTGTAACAGAACTGCAGGCATTATTAGTGTTGTTATTGTTCATATGCAGAGGAATGCTGGGACGGAGTAACTGCGCCTGGCAGCCATTGGTAATGCATAGCCTAGCTAGCTAGGGGGGACCACTCTAGTGTGAATAATGGCCCTTGTATTTGATAGCTTGCCAGGGGAGAGCACAACGCCATCATTTTTCTGGGTTGGCAACCAGCAGTCCCACAATGCCCGCTGACCAATGGCAGCCCCAATACGAGTAAACACGGGCCGCCCTTGGGGACTAGGGAGCGCAACTTTGGCATTTATTCTCTGTCGCTGTTGCCTCCCTTACTACCCCCCCCCCTTTTTTTTTTTTTTTGGTTGGTTTTGTTTTGTTTTATTATTATTGTTTTCACCCCTCTTCTGTCCCGGTATTCGTGCAGTTTCGCAATGAGATGGAACCATGAGCTGCCGCCACGTCATTGATTGGTTAGTTTTGTGTGTGTGTGTGTGTGTGTGTTATTGTCAATGTTCCCATTTTAATTGGCCATTTTTCATAACGATTTGCTGATCTGGACAATATTAGCCGTGCTGGATTGACATTTGCAAACGTTGCATCAAGCAATTGAGACTCCCGCAGTAGACAACACTGTTCTTCGTATGGGATTATCGTTTAATTTTGACTTATTGTTATTATTATTATTACTGTCCTGTGTTATTTCCCCTCTGTAATACTTTCTCCCTATATAAACAGTCATGGTAACTGATGGTTATGATCAAACACACACCTAACAGAGGCAACATAAGTCGTAGTATTAGCTGTGGTTACACAGGAGATAACACGACAACGTGAACGACAATAATAATCATGGCAGTTGCACTTGCAAGAACCATAATTGTCTGTTGAGTCTAGCAGCCAAACTACAAGGCCACGGATATCATAATCTGCACTTCTTTCTCGTTGCAATTTGCCAGATCTGAGGAAAGTCTCCAGCACATTGAAATTCAGAGTTTGTTTGTATTGTCTGTTTATTTGCTTTGCTTATTATAATGCTGCACTATAAAAATAATCTTTCATATAAAAATAAGCACCAACTATGCTAACGTTATATCATGAAATAAGACCATAAACTTGACAGCTGTAAAATGCTTTTAAGGATATGGCGTCAAAATTCGACATAGTATAATCAATATGCTGTTAAAGTACAGCAAAAAATCTTTCAGTAAATTGTACGGTAAATTGATCGTAAGTTGGCAGCAAATGGCTTTAAATTTATAGGCCGTTTCTACACTGTGTCAATGTTCTCATTTTTAAATTATCGCAACTTATAATTAAATTATACTTTCCAAATTATAGCGAGTTGAGATTAAGACTGTCAAACTGGAGAGCTCAATCATGAAAATGAAAGCTTTAGTAACTTTTATATTACAAACTTACAACAGAATATGAGATTATCAGGAGTGTGACATGGGATGATCATTGGTACACAAACCTTGAATAATAACGGATTGTTATTGGTGGGAGATGGGATTATCATTGGTGTACAAACCTAACTGAATGTGACATTGCTGGACAAACTTGGCGTAGGATGGTATTATTACACGGTGTATTTGGCGGCAAAACTGCTGGTGATGTACTTGGCATTCTTTAAAATTCCTCTAGTTAGACACGACATACATGCTAAATAAATTTCAGATATCTGATGCGGGTCCAGCCGATAATAGCAATATCTAGGCTATTAACAAACCTGACTTCATCGTTTGCTTTGTCAGATACATTATAATTAAAGAGGGCTCAGTAACTGGGGTGAGAAACTTTTTATGAGGGGCATAAACATTTATGATTGAAAACAAAAATACAAAACGAAAAATTGAGTTCCATGCTACCTCCTCTGTGTGATAACAGAGAATGAATTCTAAGAAAAAGTATAATGTTATGACTCTAATCAGAACTGTTCTTGACGTTTCAATGGTGAACTTTGAGGAAGCTGTATCATGCTGTGGAATATGATTGCTTTTGTATAATTTCACTTCCATATGCTCTTAAATGACCAGTACTACAGCTATGGAACCATTCTGAGGGCCCATAACAGCATGATGGTATTGTGATGCCATAGGTATAAATTTATGCCTCAAACACTCCTGAGCTTTCATTTTAATGGTTACTACAGTCAGTTGCATTCACAACTGTGATATCAATCATGATGTAATAGAGGGATGAACACAGCTTTAAATTTGTAAATCCTGGTGTTCTGAGTTTGCTGTCGCAGTTCATATTCACACACATTGCACTAAAGTCATATAATGAACAATATATAGACACACACACATAAAAACACATACATGTACACACACACTCACACACACACACATTCTTAATTATAGCTCAATCTTCCCACAAAGAGCCAGGAAGTCCCATTTAGCAACTCGATTATATTTTGGGATAGAAAATTCTCAGCCGAACTACATTGTTCACCTAATTACATCTCTCTCACGTCATTCGCCGTAATATACTGTCATCTACATACACAGAAGCTAAGTATATCCAGCTGAAGAATGTCATGGTTTGACTTCCATTTTCTTGTTTTGAGTGTAGAGAAAATTATGGCTGTCTTAATGGACGTCAAAACTTGTCTGACATGGCTCTGTGAGGAATATAATAATATGTACTCCACCGCCTGGATACCTGTCTAAATGAGGGAAGTGTCTTCAAAACATCGAGGTTTAGTTTGTGAATCTTGTCAATGTCTCTGTTGCTTGCAAAATCTGTTCTTACGCAATGAAACATCCACTCTCTCTCTCTCTCTCTCTCTCTCTGTCCACTACCCTTTTGTCCTCCTTCCCATTGTCCTCTCTTTCCTCCTGTCTTTGCCTCTCTCTCTCTCTCTCTCTCTCTCTGTTTCGCCCATTCACTTATTCACTCACTGATTTATTACTCAAGTGATCGCTCAGTCATTGACTCACTATGTCTCTTTTTCTCCCTTACTCACTCATTCACTCTCTCATTCCTTCATTCTGTCACTCCTTGAGGTTCCAGCTGGGTGGTTCAATCCAATGTTCAAAATGACAAGAATCTCTCCTCACCAGAAAATTCTGAAAATGAAACAATATTTTAAAAGTGAAACGAAATATCATTTCAATTTCATCGCTGGATCATGGGTTTGGCTAACAAAAATTTAATAAATGGCATAAATATGCTTTTAATATTGCAAATGTTATATGTTTTCCTGCATATTTTGCATCTCTGACGCCGGCTCATATTTTGACATGAAAAAATTCAATGCTATCTCAGTCAGCATGACCCGATGGTGCCCCTCCGTAAGGCGTCAGCTTACCTGACGGCGCCATTAATCTGTAATAATATTTGTCATCATTTGCTTCTCTGTTTGACTTCCAAGCATGCACCAACACTTTCACTATCAGTATCTTTCTGCTTTCACTTGGCTGTATCTTCCACCTGTAAAACTAATAACCTTTGCCACTTTCTGACAGCCAAAAAGGTCTATCTTACGTAGATTATGTACTTTTTTTTCAGGCACAAAAGTTGCAGATATTAGACCTATCAAATGGAAATGACTTATAAACAATGTAATGGCTGTCTGCCGGCAGTCAAAGACCAAACTCCGTCTAAGATCTTTCTTACCTGTCATTTTCCTGAACTGAATCTTTTCCTCATTTACCTGTCAAGGGATACCCCAATGGCTCATTTCATTTTAACCCTCTGTAGTGTACAGTGGATGTCTGACAGACGGTTAGGAATGGTTTACTGAAAAATAAAACTAAGAACATGTTGGGTGTAATATCTATATAATACGAGTGATCATGGGACGTGGCACCTATCTTATGGTCCAATAAAGTCGGATTCGGCAGGCATTTAAAGTTCAAATAAAATTACAGACCTGGGCAACTGATACCCAACTGTGTTATAGGCTACTTTTTATTTTGATTGAATTTGCAGAATTGTTTCAAATTTTTTTTTAATGCCGGACTATCATTCATTTTGTACGCCATCACTTCCGTGCGGGACACATAACGCTTTCAAAACACGTTTTCTTTGAGTAATATACAGTTTATTGAATCAAAATATCAGCATCGAGGTGCGCATGCTGGTTAAAACATTTAAGTCGCAGGAAAACCTCCCACGGAGGCCTTGGGGTACCCAGCTAGTAGGAATATAAATGTAGAACACAGGTTTCTAATGCAGACCAATAACGATTACAAAGTTGAACTATGTCTTTGGATAGAACTGTTATTTTGCTTTGAAATGTTACATGTAGTTCTGCTTACCGATAAGACGTCACCATTTTTTTATCACAAGGCCTACATAGTGGCCTACTCATACAGCATAGTATTATTACCATTTCGTTTTTAATTATCTTTAGGGCAATCTTAAGAGTTTGAGCCTGTAATTTTCTTGCTTTCAACATTTAAAAAATCTGACAAACAGGCTAGGGATAGCTTTGGAAATATTTTTGATTCCTAAAAGCCATATTTAAGTTACAATTTGTTTGGTGAATTGCTATGATGCTGCTTCTCTAAAAAGGAGAAGAGAGCCAGGGAAAAAACACCTGGTTCAGAATGTTAATTTCACTTAGGCAGGAAGTAGAAATCAGCCTGTTAAATCTGCGGATAGTTAAGAACAGAAAGTTCAGAATCCTAGCTGTTGTTATAGGATAGCCAGATATATGCCAGCTATCAGCCACCGCCATTTTACCCCAACTGAATATAGTAAGAGACTGTGACGTTATAAATCAAAATTGTTTCACTTTTTTTGTGTGTGTGTGTGTTTCAGTGTATGTGAATAGTTTTTATATTATTCACATAAATTGTGGTCACGTTGAGGGAACATGCCATCAATGGCGGCTGGGAGGGATACGAGTTGTGACATCACACAATAATTGTTCCACGGATACCTCTGTAGTATTACTGGGTATAGCGAGTCGGTAAATTGTGGCAAATGATGACCATTCATTAATGCCTGGTTTGTCGGGCGCTATGCGGTGTGAGCTAAACCAACAATTACACCAGGAGTGGACCTTTGATTATAGCCTGCATGCAAGGCTAATTAAGTCAGGGAAGAGAGAACATGGCCTGAGGTTGAATCAAGGCCAACCAGAAAGTGAAGGGTTAAAGGACTGGACAAGTGGAATAGAAGGGACTTGATGTCCTCATTCCTTCATGCTTGATAGCTTTATGCTCTTGTGTCTCTGTATTTCATCATAGGTCTTGAACCCATCTTTTTGCTCTTCTCCGACTCTAATTGCCATTTTGATTACAGGCTGTTCCATCCTCTAAAATGGGCTTTTCTGCTTGAAGAGTTTAGAGGTAGCGGGGTGGAAATGCCAAGCAAAGTTGTTGATTGGATTGGGTTACGTACATGTATGTTAGTCCTAAAGTGGATTCAGAACAATTGAGAATGAAGCGAAGTGGCTTGGAAAACCAAACCAAACCAAAGCAAAAAATAAAAAAAAAGTTCAGAATTGCTCTACCATTGCAATCACTTGGTAGTCTAGAATTACTCCTTCATTATAAGGCTCAACTTGAATTTGCGTGGGGGGTGAATAAAAACCACGACCCTTATATCGAATTTTGTCACATAATGTTTGCACTAACCCATCCTCTTATGTCAAATCGACTTCCGTTTGAAGAGACTGGAATCAGGACTCAGAGCTGGCAAACAAAGTTGTCTTTTGTGATGAAGTATAATAGATAAATTAAGGTTTCAGGGCTAAACAGAATGAAGCGAAGCATTTTCAGTGAAGGCGGAAAGGCTTTAGGTTCATAAGTGCTTGACGATTATAATTAATCGAGGCTTCTGATTACCCTCATTGTAAAGCTAACTTGGAATTTGAGTGGGATGAATGAACAAAAGGTTCGTCACTGGAAAGTGCCATAATTCTGGCAGCTGCTCCACAGGGCTTTGGCAAAATGCCCTCATTTATCACAGTTGATTGTTTTGTCCACCTATTTAAATAAATAGATATATAACCTCCACTTTATCAAAAACAACCTATTGTATCATTTCCTTCTCTAAAAACTACAATTTATTACTTCTCATGAGGCAAATTGAAGGAGCTATTAGGGGAAAAGCGTTTTGTCAGATACGTTAGCATTGGCCTAACTATAGTTCGGTGATAGGCCTCTGCAGAACACAGAAACTAATAGTACCGTGCTCGATCTCTCTAGCGACAGGGACTGCCATAGAGGATCCTCAAACAGGGATCGGAGCTAATCATGACCGGTTTTTCATCAAATCAATGGTTGACCTATATTTTGGGAACCCTGAGGCTTCATTTGTTATGCGGGCACCTTTCAAAATCCAAACACAATAAATGTTGCTTCATGGCTTTGGTTGAATGGATTTTTGTTTTGGGGTGATTGGTTATTTAGTGCCAGTGATACTGATTACTGTATCAATGATATTCAGGTGTAAATATCGTGTGTATTAAGATCTATAGCAATGATCGGCAAAGTATGCAAAAGGCTATCAATAGCTATCTAAAGCATGAACATATCAACAAGAGACTTGCCGTACGTCTTGTGGCATGCTTACAGTATGATGCAAGGCAAGATCAAGTCTGATTTTTGGAAAGAAGAATACTCTATGTGTCGTACAAATTAATAAGATTTAATTCCCCATGGTCCCAGGTGAACGATGAAGTTGAAGCTTCGTTAATCTCTTAACAGACCTACTACATCATTTCTCGTCACAATTTCACCATCACTAGAAACGATTGCTTTATGACAAGTTCCGAAGTTAAAATCGACCTGCCGATGGTGGGTGGAAAATGTCTGTTGATAACGTTAAGTATTTCTGGGGAATAACATCAACCGATATTGGGTAAAACCAAAAAATAATAACATAAATAACAACAATAATTTAAGGCATGGAGCTAATCTATATAAGGTAACATGTTATCATTTTTTTCCATGTATATAGACCAAAAATTATAACGTTATATCCTGATGTGTGCATAGATCTGTAAAAAATGTCTACTAATGAAACGTTTTTGTTAACATAATGTATATTATTACACAGAAGTTATTCACACCTTACATTCTATCAAAATTACGTGTAAAACGTCTGATACAATGACTGATGATATAATTTAGAGATATATTCCAATGTCAACAGAATGTCTGTAGACATCTTATTTCTTACCTATGCCGATAAATTAAATAACAATAATAATAATAATAACTTTTTGGGACACTTCATATCGAAGTGAAACAAGAAGCTCAAGGCAAGTGATGGTTCACCTATCACATTTACAGATATGGCACAGTGGAGTCCATGAAACAAACAGTTTGAGAACCCTCGCGTCAGTGCCAGTAATAGTACCAGCGTAATAGTGGACGAGATGATTGTTAGTACTGGGTTGATATGCGTGAGGGCACAAAATAACCATGGCGACTGTGAACGATGGTGATGATGGAATGTGTACAGCGCTCTCAGCCCTGGCAATCCTACACTGTGTGGGCAGTGGCTTAGGTCGAATGCAGTGGTTCCCAACGTTTTTGCACTTGCGAGCCCTTACCAAAAAGTTTGAAGCCCATTCGACTCCCAACCACCTGCAACTTGATTTACATTGTGTGCTCTGTGACTGCACATGCAGACATATTATATATGTACACAATTTACACACGCACACACACATACACCACACACACACATACACACACACACACACACACTCACTCACTCACTCACTCACTCACTCAGAGACACATATAACGACACCTCTTATATCACTGAGTCGCGGTAATACACTTTTTTCACTGATTAAAAAAAAAAAATATATGAGCATTAAAAAAAAATAATGTAATAGATAGTAGGTGAAATAAGTTTTACCTCAGATCACTTCTAGAAAGGCTGCGTGACTTCTTTGCCAAGGACTCGCTACCCCCTAAAGGATCGCAGCCCACCGGTTGGGAATCCCTGGCTAATTACTATTCTCCAATACAGATATTATTATTATTATTAATACATGCAGCATTAAATTCACTACAACATCGAATATCTCGCTCTCAGTCTTTCCTTCTTACTTTACATATTATATAACCTAGTTTGTTAAACTATGCCGCAATAGGCCCTATACAGCCTACATATATGTATGTATGTATGTATGTATGTATGTATGTATGTGTGTGTGTACCTATGTATGTATGTATGTATGTACGTATGTATGTATGTATGTATACATGTATGTATGTATGTATGTATGTATGTATGTATGTATGTATGTATGTATGTATG
>JBCAUA010450461.1:0-17561 GCA_038406235.1 Peronia verruculata | reverse complement strand
AACATACAAAAAAAAAAAAAAAAAATCCATGACATGACGTTTATTTTTTCAGAAATTTCAGTCAAGTTGTTGTAAATTAAATTTTTTTTTTTGTTGTTGTTGTAATACTTATTAAAACCTCATGTGCTCCAACAATAAATATCGTTAATTAAATATCATGAAATAGCATACCAGGGAAACAGGAGATAAAAGCCGAAGGGGTCATCCCTGTGTAAGTAGAGTAGGGAAAAGTAGAGTAGGAGATAGGGACGATAGGGACCTGTACATACCAACCAAAAATAGCAAAGGACCCACAATTGACCAAAACAACACAGTGACACCCCCAGACCCTTGTGGGAGGACCTTTTGACTTTGACACGGTCCATGAACAATAGGATAAGAATAGTAGCAGGAATAAAAATGAGGTCCCACAAAAGTCCAAACAATATGGCAAATGGTAATAAGAATAGGGTCATATTGAAGTAGATTAGAAAACAAAGAAAAAAAAAAACACACCTTCAATAAAAAAAAAAAAAAAATAGAATAAGGAGTCACTGGACAGGTAATCTGCTGGTTTTGTTTTTTTTTTTGCTCAAAAGTGAAGACAGGATTTTTTTAAAGACAGGATTTATTATTATTATTATTGGTTGTTGTTTTTTTTTCTTTCCAAAGTGAAGACAGAACAAAGAACTGTCAAGATAGGCTCCACCAGGAGGTTGAAAGATGTATATAGGATGTAACATGTGTTCCAAGGGGAGCAATTCTGCTGGATGAGGAAAAATTCACACATTGAAAGAAGAGCTGTAGTGATATATGTGGCAGAGCCTGTCAGGTTTCATCCTTCAAAATTTACATAGCAGTGAAAAATGGAATTATACTTTCTTGAATCGTGTCATCTCTATAGGACCACTTTTTCTCATTAAATCACATCACTTTGCCTCTTCGTTTATGTGAATTTATAATCCCTTTCACCATGGGTGCAAATTATTAGGTCTCCACTTTGATCTAGGGGCCTACACATATTCATTAATGTTTTGTCTTTCTTTGTAGGGACAATCCAGAGACAGATATATATGGTGGGAACCTGTACAACAGATATCTACAGAGGAGAAAATATAACAACGGCAGGGCAGAGGGCAAGAAAATGCGGGTGGCAGCACCACGAGCGGATGCCGATTTCCTGGATGAGGACGGGGAAGATGACGACGAACTGGAGGACACATCAATGTTTCAGCGAGACTCAGGTGCCAACATTCGTGTGATCAGATCTCTGGAAGAGGACACTTCGGGAGTGGAGAAGGCCTCATGCTGTGAAAGTATACTAGTGTGCACGGGAGTGTTTAAGACCACCACGGACTTTGTGCCTATCAGCAGTAGCCGAATGAGCTCGCATAACCATAGGGACTTTGTGATAGACCCCAGCCTGACCACGCCCAACCATGTTGTGCCGAATGTTCTGGAAGCTGTGAAACTGGTGTTTGAGAAAGAGAACTATTCATAGCTAAGGGTGAATTTGTGCTCAGATTTTGAAACTATTGAGATTGATTTTTTTTTTTTTTTTTTGCCAGTGGCCACATTTTCGTTGAATCCGTGTGTTAGATTTTTTACTCAGTGTCTTTGCACTGGGCAGATCAGAGCATCTGTGAGAGTGAAAGAAACATATTAAATGACACTGAGCATTCTCATGGCTTTTGATTCATGAGGCCCATAACATAATATTAATGTAGTGAGATCAGATGGAATGAATCAGATGTCACATTTAGGAGTTAAACTTTGAATGTGAATATTATTGTATAGAACTGCAGGAGCTGAATATTTTTTTTTTTTTTTGCCAAGTAAAAATACCTTCATTGTTTTGTCAATTTGCCACCAATAAGTCCATACTTTGAAAATTTTGAGATCGGATTCATTCCTCTTGATCATGCAACATGCTATCCTGTACTTAGAGTTGACTGCCATATGTAACTAGATCTTGCACATCTCAAACACCACAGACGGTCATCTTTTCTGGCTCAGATTCTCTTTCCTCCATATGTCAGATTTAACTATTTATGTGGTCACTTCCCACATGACATTCTACCTCCATGTATTATGTCTGTTCTTGTTTATTTTGATGCATATGCACAAATTCTGAAGTTGTTACTTAGTTGACAAAAACTGTTCTGCAACACTCCTTAGAGTACATTTATACCAACACCTGTGTTTTCTGTAAGTACAAACTGAAGTTTGCATACAAAAGAAGAGTGTTTGTAGTGCCACCTACACAAACAATTTCTACAAATACCTACAGTGAAATGCATAGTTTGTGCGTGAAAGTGTGCTTATGAAGCGACGGAAAGTGATTTTATGGTGATTCTGATTATTTTTTATTATGGTCGAGGACCAGCTGAGGTAACTACCATGATAGGAGGCTGAAAAGCTTACCAAAACTGTAGTGAAAGAAAAGGGCTTGAAAAAAACATTGCTTTTGTTGATTTTCTGAACATTCATGAAACATTTTGAACATCTCACTGAATGTTTCAGCTTTTAATGCCCAGTTACTGACTGATAGAGTTAAATTCTGTTTTCACTTAAGTCCCTAGTGAAAGGTTGATTTTTTTTTTTTTTACTTCAGCAATTAATTTATCATTGTCCATTTTGATTGACAACAAAATTAGAAAAATGCTGTTCTTTGACTCACACACATAAAAAATTGTGTGCCAATATGAACAGGGAGAGCTTACCAACTCGTGAAACAAAGGAGTAACCATTGACACACTTCTTTTTGTCTGCATCTATGTGAGATTGAAACATAACAATCTCTCACTTCTGTTTTCTGTAATATGACAGTCATGAGTGTCCATGGTAGTGTAAACACCCAGATTCTGTGTGATTTCTATAGCTACCCACAGAAAATGTAGGTGCCTTATAAACCCTGCTGTAATGAATCCTCTCTGTGCTTTAAATGTAGCAGATGTTTTTGGTATCTGAACTGACATAGCAGTTTGTTCTAAACTTTGAGGAAATCTTTAGCAAACACACAGCTCGTCAATGCCACCGGTGAAGCAATAAATGATTGGTCATTGGCCATGCCATAGATTATAGTGCACTCTCATAAGCAGTTACAAAATTCTGATTTTTAGATGATGAAAATCATTATCTTGTCACCTTCCATCCCAGCTTTTGATAACGAAAAAAGGTGATTTTTTTTTTTTTTATATTGAAGTTTACAAATATATGTGGACTGCATATACAAATGTAGTAAAGTGATCAAAACCAGGAGTATTTGATAATATTGCCTGTGTTTTCATTTCAATGAATTGTATTAAAATTTTCGTTCTTTGATTGGGACAATGGAGGAAGTGGTAACGCAGATTTAGCTTTGTACACATGACAGTGGGCTTAAGTGTATAAAAAGAAGAAAAAGTTAAAGAAACAACTTCATACCATGTGCATGTCATATCTACATTGTTGTTTCCAGCGATTTATCATAAACATTTTGGGATGGATGAAATATAGGGTAGGTTCAGATGAGTATATCTGTATGTGTGTATGTGAATCAGTGTGATATGTAATGATTAGAATTCAGAATGCATTTGATGCTGTTGGATGAAAGTGAGTGGCGGGCAGATGCCAGCCCATAGTGGAATGTGTCATTTAGAAGTTTTAATGTTCATATGAATTAGCTAAATCTCGTGTGAAAGATATGTGGCCTGTCTGAATACAATGAGTCAGATGTCAAAGGAGACTGTTGAGAAAATCTGAATTTATTTCCCATTGGGTCATAAGAGTTAATGTTGAACGTGACTTTCGTCACAGAGGAGTTGAAGCCAAGTAAGAGGCAACATGATGAAATCAGGCTATCCAGTGACCTGAGAGATCGTTGGTTTTTTTTCAGCACTGAGTGAATTTTTAACAAACATTTTTTTTCTGCGCAAAACCTTTCATATCCATTTGGAAGTATACTTTAGAGTTAAATTTGTTGGGATATATTGAGTAAAAGTTTGAAAATTGTTACTTTATGACATGACCAAACCGAGGACTCATAAGGATTTACAAAAGTGACCAGTCGTTTTGTCATGAAATTCACCAGCAGTGGCAGATTACCACAGTCATCTTTATTTGCCATTATCTTTACCTCTACTCAGGATAGAACGTTATTTTTGTCACCAACAGAGAAAAAACAAATGAATAAGCTTTAGCATGGCACTAGTAAAACTAAATCTATGGAGCTCAAAAATTGACCAGCACTTGATTTCATCATGATCTGCCTCAAGTAATTTTTCACCAAAATAAAATACTCCCATACCTTTCCAAGTTACTCCAGTAATTCTATGCATGAAAATTTTGACATGGAACTCGTTTCACCCTGGGCTGCTAAACCCAATGTGTATTTTATTGAATGTTGATATTCAGCTCTCCAAAGTGTCTGATCTATGCAGATGTTGTATATATTGTATATTGACAGGGAAGGAATTCAAAATCAGACATCAACTTTTACATTTTAGTTTGTACTAGTACTAGCTTTTTGTGCTGTCCTGCCTTATTTTGCTGAGTTATACATCTGTATTGTTGTGGAACGATTAGGCAATTATGGACAACCCTTTCTTTGATATACTGTCTCTTTGTCAGTATTAATAATTTTAAATGTACTTCAGTCAAATCTATTATAAATTTAGTTTGAAAAGAAAACAAAATAATTTGCAAAACATTAATGGCAATGAATGCGGTTTAACTAACATTATTTCTTTATTTGTTTTAGTGCTCAGGGGCTCGAACTATTGATGTAATTTTTTTTTTTTTTTATGGAAGTTCAGAAAGGGATTATTTATTGTCATATGCATTATTTTACTTGCAACCGTTCTTCCACACATGATATGGAGATATTCAGTTTTCTGCCAACCTCTGAGGAAGAATTTTGAGAATCAATACCATAAGTTCTAGTAAATTAACATCAGTATCTGTGAGAAGGAGAGACAATTTGTGCATAATATGTTTGTGAATTCAAACACTTATATTACCAATTACATGTCAAAAACAAATTTGTACGCTGTATTGTCATGACAGAACATACTATTTATTGTCATGACAGTCTAAAATGTTGTGGAATTACTGCTTTTATCTTTACACAGCTTATATGTTATGTTAGCTAAAACCATTGGAGATTTTTGTGTTTGGCAGTTGAGTGTGCTTTTCATGTCATAAAATGGATATAAAATTTACCAACAAACTTATATAAGTTAATGTCTTCAGGTAACTGGCCAATATTTCATGAAGCACACCTCACTGGCATATCCTCAGAAGAGGAAAGTGAAGGCTGCCTATAAGCTGCAATAGCTGCATCTATGTCCATTTTTTTTTATCCTTATAATTATGT
The DNA here is from genome assembly GCA_038406235.1 of Peronia verruculata. Lineage (NCBI taxonomy): Eukaryota > Metazoa > Mollusca > Gastropoda > Systellommatophora > Onchidiidae > Peronia > Peronia verruculata. The sequence goes on along the minus strand of JBCAUA010450461.1, from coordinate 12,226 downwards.
AAGGTTGTAACCTCACATCTGACTTTCTTTAAGCTCTTTTTTTTTTGAGATCATGTTTATTGCTGATCAGCTATAGCCTGTAATAGGGCACTGATAATCACTATTTCACAGCGAGATTTGCAATATGTTTCTCATTTTGTGGTTTTGATGACAGAACACACGAGGAAGCCAGCTGTCTTGGATTTTGTACAGGTAGATATGCAATCAGCTTTGTGCTGTACCAGGCACGTAATATGAGTTGACTTTTTGGTCGTAATTAGGGTCAAAAATTTTGCAACAGAAAAGCCATAGAGTAAGATTTACTATATGAAGAAACAAGCTGTCTGTGGACTTTGCGCTGATAATGCAATCAGCCTCATACAACTAGACAATCCCCTTTTGTATTTAATCTAGCAGTCACCTTGTAGAAGTTGAATGTTGTTCGTAACTAGGGTCAGTCAATATCCCCTTATTATATTTGACAACAGAATAGTCATAAAGTAAGATTCACTTTTCATTTTTTTTTTTTTTTTGCATTGTAATTGTTTTGATGATAAAAATAGGAGCAAGCCAGCTGTTTCAGGCCTTTCCACTGACAGCAATCAGTATCACAGTGGATAATCTACTTACTGTTTAGTCCATCACTCATCTTCTAGAAGATAGATATGATACCTGTGATTAGTCAAGTCCATTCCATCATCCGCATTAGAGAGGAGTCTTAGAAAGGAGCTATACGATAAATTCATCATTTCAACTTTATTGTTTTGATGATAAAAAAACAAAAAAAAACAAATAGAAGCAGCTAGCTATCTAGGGGGATTTTGCAGTGACAGATAATGCAGTGAGCTTCATACTAGATAATCAGAATAATCTGTTCGCTAGGTCAGTCACCTCATAGTAGATGAATTAAACTTGGATTCAATCAAGTACCCTCATTCTCGTCGTGTCACCTTGGCCCCCTCATCCCCCATTTCCCCCCCCCCTCCATCTTTTCTCCAGTTTTCCTTTATTCAGACCTTTCAGTTGTCAAGACTGTCTTGTTTTATCATTTTAATTGTACGCATCTGTGTTGCGTTTTGACTTTGATATTAGAACCACATGTCAGATTTCAAGTGACCCCACACATGTACAGTGCATAAATGGTATTGGCATTTTTTTTAAGGAGTTGGGGGGGGGGGGCGAGTCCTGAGAGTGATTTATTGAATGCTTGAACTAGGGATTTGAGACATGACATGATGAAATCAGGCTCTCGTCAGATTTTAAGCGAATGGAGTTATTGGTGTCACCGTGAAGATTATTCATTTCCCTTTCGGTGTGTGAAAAAATGATTGTTCAGCAAAGTGGATATCGGCAATTCAAGACAATGGGGGTGACCTATTGCTACAGCTGATTTTGTTGGGAAAATGGCCAATCACTTTTTTTGTAAATCCTTATTAATCTTTGTTAGGTCATGCCACTAAATTACAATTTTGGGTTTTACTCAATCTATTTCAGTAAATTAAACTCTTAAATGCATTTGTAGATTGATATAGAAGGGTTTGGTGAAGCAAAAAAAAAATTATGTTAAAACTTCATTCACTGTTGAAAAACACTTGTTCCTCCCATCAGCTCAGTTCTGATGAGCGCCTGATTTCATTGTGTCGCATCTTATTTTTTATGCTTAGAGGAAAGGTGTGGAAAAAATTATTGTTTTGCATCTGGTTGCCATGACAACGCAGCCATGTTGAATTTTGTGTTTTGAAAATTAGTTATATTCAAAAGCCTAAGGCTGCTAGAATAGTGAATGAAATAGAGTGAAATTTTGCACATGAATAACTTAACCTTATATAAAAGACCAAATGTTTTTGTTTTTTTTTGTTTTTTTATACCATATAATGTTTTTTAATAAATTTTTGAAATATGTATGTAGATGGATGTAAATTTTTCACAATTATCCACCAAATATCTTATTTTTCTTCGAAAACAGAAATGAAATTCAGAAAAAGCGATGCATTTTATTAGAACACATTATATGAAGGATTTATATTCCAAGAAACTGGTTGAGAAATAAATCAGGCTTAGGGAAAAAGGTGGAGAAATCATACATGGTGAGAAAATGGCAAAACGGCAATGAATTTTCATAGTCTCTCTTTGTAGTGTGCCATGTTGATGCCATTTTGGGGCATCAAGCATATTTTTCTAGGCCCATCTGTTGTTTTTCTGGTGTGAGAAGCGTTCAGAGTGCGTAAAAATAGAAAAAAAAAAAAAACTTTTTTGATGTTTCAGTCCCAAAACCTTGTTTTCAGGACCCGCACCCCCCATTCCCCCCCCCCCCCTAACTTGAGCATTATATTCATTTTTAATTCTCAGCATTTTCTCTGTTTCCTTTTTGGTGTCCTCTCAATGTATGGCTAATTGTTTATTAAATTCTGTATAATGTTATTATATAGTGTAACTGTAAGTTTTAAAGTGTGGTGAGATTAAGTGTTTTGTAATATATAGGGCAATATTTTCTTATATATGTATATACATGTACATCCATATATTGAGCAGCATAAATGAAACAGCAAGTCATTTTGTGATGACATTTAGGTGTGAGTTGCACGTAGACGTGTAAATAACAGATGAAATAAAAATAATGATCGCCTTGGTAAATTAGGAAATCAAAGCAATCATGTCAGGTGAAATAGAAAACTCACATCTTTGGACTTTAGGCAGTCATTTCATAGATTTACATGTCTATTGAGCTAGCAATAACTAATTGCTGTATTCAATAGTGTCATAACAGCTGTTTCAGAAAATCCAAAAATATTGTGTGAAAATGAGTCTACAGTGCAATGAGGACAAATGCACAAAGGGAAGCAAGAGTGTCATAAATAGAATATGTCTTGCACCCAGGCCAAATGAGTTAGAAGTCGCGCCAGGTGATTTCAAGTTGCTGTTGTTTTTTACCATTTTCTACTATTTACTGACCATGATATCAAATTTTTTCTTTTTTCAGGTTAAAAAGGTAAAATTGCCGTTTGTAAAAACAAAAAAAAAATTTTAGTATCTTAGTCGGAAAATAGTTAAAAACTACCGAAAACAACCATGAATCTTTATCGCCCCACGTGACTTCCGACTCATTTGTCCTGGTCGCTAGACCTATTTCTGTTGTTGTCTTGTCTTGGTTTGCAAGTGTCAGATAGTGTTGAGGAAAGAATCTATTATACAAAACTCAAAATGATCATTTGTTCACACTCTATGTGTTTCTATTCCATGCCATATTTTGTTCTTCTTCCCTCTCTCCTTTGTTCCAATTTTTTTCTCTTTTTATTTGTGGTGGATGGACAGGATCATATTGGGTACTGACTTTTTGTTTATCGGCGCATCAGCACAGTTACAGCTAGGTTATATCAAGGGGGAATCACACTTATTCTGTCATATATTTACATAGGAATACTTAGTTTTATTTTCTTTTTTTATTTTCATTCAGACTTGTCTTTATTCACCATACAACTAACAAAACTGAAGTACATACATATATATGTCGTGAGCTCAGTTCTTTGTTGTCCTATCTCCATTTTGGGTGATTTGGAGGTATATATATATGTCATATGAAAAAGGGATTGTAAATCTACTATATACTGTACAAAAACAGTTGCTAAACTCAACTCATCAATTTACTCAAAATGTGAAAAATGGAGATAGGGCAACAGAGAACGGAGCTCACAGTGTATGGACTGCATGCTCTCCATTAAGATTTAACGTCACATTTGAAATATAATGAGCATTGGTTGTAGGTTTTTCATGTACAAATAGACAGGGTTATGTTATAGCTGCCCAGTAAATGATCTACATGTGTTTGGTTTATGACAGAATTTTCATAGTACATTTGAATTTTATCCATTTGATCATTACTTCATGTACGTACGTATAATTTGTGTCAGATGGGATTGGTTGGTGATGAAAATAAAAAACATGATATTTCTCAGTGTCACTTTTTTTTTTTTTTTGTAAATGGTGGTGTCTGAAAACTAAATATGTGAAGGTAAATTTTAGAACTTCTGATGAAGAATGAATGGGCTTTCATCCCCTTTTAGCCATTGCATAATTAAACTTCTTCCTTTTTGCAAGCTGCAGAAGAGTAGTGTAAACTTTGTTTAGTTTTATAGAATTACGAGACTACTTGGTGCTGCCTGATACACTACTTTCAACAGGATATATTCATATATTCAGATCCTCAATATTTTTACTGTATTAAAAATTCTGCATGACAGTTATGATGCAGGTGGAGAATCCGTGGCCATGCATCTTGTATTTTTTAAAAAATTTATTGATAAATTATTTACACTGAAACCTAATTACTATTATTATTATTATTTTTTTAGTACAATATTTCAGCTACAAGAGAACTTTCATTCTATGTATACTTTAAAATAAAACAATAGTAATATAGCCAGCATCATTTTTTCCGGAGACAATGTAAAAATTTTAGTGTTTTATTTATCTAAACAACTTTCAGCCAAAGCACTCATGATAGGACATTTCATCTCCTGCAGACAAATGCATATTCCCATGAACTATCTTTTCAAACATGATAGATTCAGTGATTCCATTTGGTCCAATTTATCTGTAGATTTCTTTGTAGTTGTGAGTGTGTTTTTATAATGATTTCTCATCTTGGCATAGGATGGTTTGTAAGGCACAAGCATTTTGATTGACAGGACTACCATATTACATGATGAGTATCAATCAGCCCATGGAACATATTGCAGCCATAACTTTAGCATATTTATAATGACCATCGGTGCCTTCAGTCATGATTTGTCATAAAGCTGTTTCTATCAAAAGTCAGCTCAGAAAAGGACAATGTTCATTCATACACAGGAAAATATCCTTGAGAAGCATGTAGCGAAGACATAATAATTGCTGTTCACCAGCAAACTTCATGATGCCCACTAATACATCTTCAGTATGGGAGGGATTGATTGAATTTGAGAGGTGCAGATCACAGCTTTGTTTATTCTTTTCATGAAATGTTTTGCAGTGATTATTTTCAGCATAGTGTGTCAACAGTTAAGATTGTGAATAGAGCGGAAGTATGCATATAAGATAATGAGGAACATTGTACATGTAATGAACTCATTTTAATCCTAAAATTGCTAAGCCTCTGAAATAAAACCCTCTCGTCCCTAGCCTTTCACATACTGTACAACAAATGATGCTATGGCAGTCATTGCATGCTAGATAATGGAATTACTATGAGAGCCTATGTTGCTGTTGAATAGAGCCTTTACTAGTTCAATTCCAAAGACTTATTTAGATTCGAGTAATCAAGGGCTCAGCAGTTGTATGGTTAAGGATGCTAGAAAAGTCCAGATGATACTGAAGACAGAAGGTGGGAATTTGTGGCCTATTTGATGATGTGCTTAAGGTGCTTCGTCAGTATTGGTAACTGGAGTAATAATAGAGACTACTAGTGTGACCTATTGACTGGGTCAAACTGGAGATCACGCTGACCCACAAAATTTGGGAGAGATAATTTTCATCCAGATTGTGTGACAGAAACACAGATGTTGATAGATTGAGTTTTTATGTGTGTGTAATTAATGGACAGCACAGGACAGCTATGAGTGTAGGAATCAGTGGAATTACAGAATTTGGCATATTAAAGTCTTGTGTTAATATCAGACAATGTATGTATATGCAATTATGGGTGGTCAACTCAGAGATGGATTCCATTTACTCTTGATTTTTGGAATACATGTATGTGCTACTTTCAATGAAAGTAGATAACATATCGTAGGCCCTACTCTCACTGTTGAGGCCACAATTTGAAAATGAAGACAAATGTCCTGATTTTTTTTCAAGTCTAATCATAGAAGCCGCTCCCTCCTCATACTCATATCCTCTCATTCCGCACTTCATCATTTCCAAAAGCAAAAGGTCGTAAAATAAGTAGGTACTTCCAATAAACTCATTACAAATATTTATGATCACTTAATTCTGAGCCTCTTTTGCATCCCAGAAACATTGATTCAGCATTCTAAATTTCTGTAGTGCTATAAGGGTCAATCAATTCCAGCTTATTTAGATTATCTTGCTTTCTTCCTTTGTCATAAACCATTCGCTTTGTGATAGTTCTTGAAGACCATATATCACACTGGAATCACAGTTAAGATTAGGATTTTGCTTGCCTCTGAATTAGATTTTTTGCATTAAATACTGTATGATCCTAAACTCTCAGCTGTTGGAAAAGTAAATGAAGTATTTTTGTTTTGGTTCATATCTCACTAGCACTCTATACACCTTATCAGCATGAAAATTCACCTATCTGTCTTGTCATGTTCATTCTTTTTCACAGAGGCAATATTACAGAAATCTCAACATATTGCAAGCATTCTTAATCTCAGGTATTCAGCTTTCCACATTTTTTCTTAGCTCAAAACATACAAAATTGGTGCTTGTAAAAACAAACTGATCACTTGAAGCAAAAAGCCAAGAGTGCATTTATGTGCTCACAGCTAATTATTAATGGTGCACATCAAGGATTTGGTTTGTCTGTGCAATCTATTCAACTGTCTTCATAGTTACTGTGCCTTCACAGTGAAATCTGAATGATTGTTTGGCCGTTTTTTTGCTTTGCCTTATATGATTAAATAATACAATGTACCTATGAAGATTGAGTATCAAAGATTGATAGGCTTAGACTGAGTACCAAAGACTGATAGAATCACATAGATATATTTTGACGCGACTACTTGTAATGTATCAGAGATGTATCAGAGAAGCAACAAGAATTACACATCTTTAAATGTTAAACTGATGAAAGATCAGATGTTTAATAGGGCATGACTGAGCATCAGTTACATGATTGTGGTGTCAGCCATTGAAAGCAATCTGTAATACATCATTATATATTTATTTTACTCTTTATCATTTACTCTTTCTTTCCTTCCTCTCTGCCTCAAATTATAAATACACTTCGATTTAAGCTGTCTGTTGTTTACTTTTATTCTTGGTTTGTCTCCTGTGGTGGTTGGTGATATCTCACTCCTGAATTTGCTCAAATTGAGTAGGCCTACAAACTGCTTACACTCATTTCTGCAATATTCATTTTTTTATTTTGTGTCATGTTATTGACATTCATTACTGCAAGCATTCTCTAACTGTATTGAGTTTTCAATGAAATGGCCATAATGAAACTGTTGTTTTTTATTTATGCATTTGTTTTCATCAATTTTGTTATAAAATGCTCATTTCAAAACTTATATAATGGTATTTTAGCATTTTCTTTTCTTTTTCTTTCTTGTTATGATTTTATCAAAGTTAAGAAAACATAATATTGAGCTTATTAGTTTTGAAAACCTATTTCTCTGCAGTCTTTCTGACCTGAAAGCTAATACATCTTTAATTAAACTTAACGCTGCTGTGTTTATATACACATAATTATATTTTAGATGACTTGGCATTATGTGTTGTTACTGCATTAATCAACATTCAAGTCAAATTTGTGCAAGCATTATTCAAGCAAATTTATGAAAAAACATGCCATTCACTTATTCAGGTGATAGATTGCATGTAATGTCAACTGAAGAGCTAGAATGCTAGATTTCTTTAATATTTATCCATGTTCAGAAATAACTCTGTATGCTCAATTACAACACAGTACGAGTGCCTAGTTTATTAGTCTGTCACATGCTATTTGGAAATTTATTTTAAAAAAGCCAAGTGTGTGCTTTGGTGACTTGACCTACTGGGCTTTTTAATATCCTTAGAGTCAAATTGTTTCATACCAGACTGTTAATTACACGTATCCAGTTTTGAACTCAAGCCTGTACATGTATCTAACACAGGTAAATAAAAGTTTCATCTGTCTTCGCTCATAAATACAAAGGATTTGATATATGTTTGTGTAAAAAGTACATGTATATTACATGTACAATAGTGTAATTGTAGGCTCCAGAAAACTTAAATGAACTTACACATACCAAGCACTGAATAAGAGAAAGAAAAGGCAGGTTAAAAGGATGATTAGTTACATCAAATTGTTGTCAATGTTTAATATGCACATACATACTACATGGCCTACATAATATATACATGTACATGTGTTTATTTACCTCTAGTAAATTAATGACATTCAGCTTACCAGTACTTCAACAGAAATAGAGGGTGGTTTCATTGTTATTGTAGCAGGATATTTTAGACATTTACACATATTGTATTTGTCAAGATGTTTTTATGTAACTGTCTACTGTCAGAATTTTAAACATTTTTATCTTATTATACAATATCATCACGGAAATTTTACAAGACACTTAACTTGTCATGGGGTTGTATGGCATGAACTAAGAGGCAAATGTGAAGCTCATGTTCAGGTCGGTACAAGTAATATAATGTAATGATTGAGAACTTATTTGTAGATCAGTATTTTTCAACGTTGCAGTGGTGAATTGATTCTTGCAAAATCTGGCACTCTCCTATGAGAATTGATGAGGGCTTTATATTTTTAATATTCAAAGTTGTTTTGTGATAGAAGGACATGTACTGTGTTCAGTTGTTCACACTATGCTATGTGTGTGAGCACTTTACACAACTTGAGTCATTATACATGTAATTTTGTAATTACCGGTATATGTACATGTATTGTGCAGATTATTAGTGTAACATTCCCTACCAAATGTGTCAGGAGGGAGAGAGAAATCATTTTTTTCAGCATTAACTGAAACGAAATCAACATTTTGTGGCATTGCCCTCTATTTGATTTCAGCTGTAATTAATGTGACTAAGTCTCGTGTGGAGAGGAGGTTAAAAATTCTCATTGTCATTGGGTTTGTCATACTTCTCAGGCATAATTTAATTGTCACCATATTGCGATTCATATCTGTCATGCAATTTTGGTCATAAGTACAATTCTTCCACCGTTCTCAGTAATTTCATACTCTTATCTTTCTTTTGTTTTTTTTCTTTTTTTTTGTTTTTTTTGTGGACTGTCTTTGTAGCAGCTTGAAAAGTAAAGTGACATATTTTTGTGGTTGGTGTGTTTATGCTGAAAATTTTTGCTTGTGCTACCAATAGTTTAGATTGTACATGTGTCATGAAAATAAATGCATCCACTTGAGCCCCTTTTTCAGCAGCCAAGTTACTTCCCTTTTGTCAAAGATAAAAGAGGAATGATACAAAAACAAGCATTGTTCGCTGAAATGATGACCCTGTACCGACTTAGTATAGTCTTTGGTAACTCTGCATAATAAATACCTGTACATGTACATTGTACTTATGATAGAACAGAGCTCTGTATCCACCCTTTATTTCCCGTTCAAAATTACATGTACTTTCATGAATCGTGTAATTTATCAGTACTGCAGTTTCAATGCACATGTATCATGCTCATCATTGATACAGAGAATGATCCTGTTGGCATTGAGACACATGTCTGATATAGAAACTATAGGCCTACTTTCTTGACATTCTTTCACTATACATGTATTTTATTGCATTAGAATTCAATAAGAATAAACTTTTCACAGAACAGATCTCTGTAGCCTTCCATGTCTTACACAATGGCCTCAGTGCAGTGAGTCAGAAACTATTGATGGACATGATTTAAATGGCATGGCATAAAATGAAATACATACATGTATATGCAATGGTAACCTATTGGTAGAAAAATACATGTAGGGTACAATGTATGTACGTGTATTCTTTTTGTGACTTTCCTTTCAACTGGCTTACCATTTATTGTCAAAACGAAAAATTCTTTTTCCTCTACCTTCCAGCGAAGTACAATTGTACTTGAACATGTATGACCCTTGTAAATTGTAAATCATCTAGTTCATTTCACCTAAACATGTATAGGTTTATTTCTTTGTTCACATTCTTTTGTAAATTATGGTCTTGTCGCAAGATGTTCAAATGTTCCTGGAAAGTTTCTCAAAGTAGAGTTCCATTGATAACAGATCTGTTCAGTGGGATAAAACAGTGTCTCATACATCAAAGTGAAATAATTGGATTTTTGAATGGTGTCAGTACCGATGCTTATGGAAGTGGCAGGATGTAAATGTATATATACATGTATGTGCTTTATTTTGATGAAAAAATTTCATTGAGTTAGCTATGATACTTTTGTGCTGAGATATTCGCGTTCTATGTTAATCCTTTGACAGTGATGTCATGGACAGTAGAGAATCCAGTTTTTACAGTGAAGATCACTTTTAAATTTTAACATCGGCATCATTTCACTTGTTTGTGTGACACATGATGTTCACCATTTATGTGATATTCATGTACATGTAGGCCTATTGTAATGAAGAAGGTTGACAAGTGTTTGTATGGATTTCCATGAACTTGTTCTCAGGATTTACTCATGTGATGCCTGTTTGTTGTTAATGTTTACTTTTTTAAAATTATCTATGGTGGACACAAAGGTATGTCAGGATGTGAAGTTAACATGTGGCACAATCAGGTGATAATGAATGCAATATCAGATTTTTCCTTTGTGATGTACATGTATGTAACTGTCACTCATGGAAGAAAGGAAAACGAGTGTACATATATACATGTATGCATTTGAGAAAATTTTTTTTGCCTGGATCCTATGCGTCAAGATTAGAAACGTGTGTTCAGGTAATCACTAATCAGAGTGAATGCTTGTGATCCTGTAGTCAGGATTCAACTTCTCAATGGAGCTCTTTATGCTTAACATCTGGATCATTTCACTTGGTCTCACAACATATGAATGATGTCATGTCATCCATGGATGGGATGGTGTTAATAGTGTTATATTTGTGTGAGTTTCAATTTTATAGATTTTTTTTTTTTTTTGCTTGTGAATGCCTGGTTGGTGTAAATATTTTATGCATCCTTTCTTTTTAATTATGCATACTGTACACAAATGTCTGAAATGTGCAACTACAATGTAATTACATGTACATGTATTGTAATATTACAATGTGCATGCATAAGATTTGCTGCTAACTCTCAGATTACCTGCTTTCCAAATTTCTAACTATTCACTGTTAATAACCCATTCAGGCATTAAGTGTTCTGTTTTCACTACATGACATGATTGTTATTGCCAGTCTGCTTTAATTTAAACTGACAGTAAAATTTTAACTTCTCTCCAAGTGACTGTGTGAAGTTAATGCAGGAATGTATTGAATATACTGTATTATCATAATTACATTGTATATTGTCTATATATGAATGGCATTGGGTGGATTTCTCATGACATGCAGTACAGCCATTATATTATTGGAATGATTTTTAGTTGACATGCTTTTTTTCATTTTATTCATTTTCATATGTAGTAGGCCTCTCTTATGCAATACGCTGCTGGCTTTGATTTGATGATCTACTTTGTACTTTATTTCAGCTTGTAAATACTTATTGTGAGTCATTTACAAATGAAAGATTTACATTTCATGTCTGAGGAAAAGTAACATAAATTTAAGACTTGTATCTCTCTTTATCACATGTCCAGAAATGTACATTGATCTAAGAGTGCAAGCTGATATTTTCAAGTCTAATCTTTGGTTTGCTTATCAAAATATCTGGTTTCTTTTGTCTCACAGTTCTGAGATAAATGTAGATATGAATGTAAATTTATCTTTCAAATGTAATGTAAGCCTTCTTTTTTTCATTTTAATTGGTTTCATTGTTCTCTTCTTTCCTGTGTAGAAAAGATGTAGGTTGTGTCAACACTAATTTCTCATTCATACGTTATTAGTCAAGCAGATTGTGTCACGGGAAAATCTTGAGATTATTTTACATTATTATTACATTGCATGATTATTTTGACCCTCCAAAAACAATATCTTAACATGTCATATTTTTTTTTCAAAACATTGAAGTTCTATTCTTTGTTATTTTCATCCTATTCATGTGTGTTCAGAGCAAGACAAAATTGATTTTTTTTTTTTTTAAACACATTCATCAGTGATCAGGATTTGAACACACTCATCACATTAGATCTATGTGTGTTTCAGTGTGAAAGGAATATGTATTGATGCATAAAAGTATAAACAAAAACAAAACAAAACCAGCAACAATTGCATTTCGGATTAAGAGAAAAGGCTATTGTTAAAGACATGAGATCTACTGGAAATACAAAAGCGACAATTTAGATACAGTCTGTTAAAACTATTTCTTCTTCTGTGTCCTCCATGCAGAAAGGGTCCAGATCGCATTTTCTGGACATATCATTATATTGGTTTTCTGAATAGAAGAACATCTCCTGATGATTTGGCTTTGTAAATCATCAAAAAATCTTGATTAGTTCTCA
>JBCAUA010450130.1:0-17564 GCA_038406235.1 Peronia verruculata | reverse complement strand
CTATCTTCCCCCCCCCCCCCCCCCAAAAAAAAAAGAAAGGAAGAGAAAGGAAGAAAGAAAGAAAGAAAAAGAAAGAAAGAAACAAACAAACAAACAAACAAATTACGGTGACAATATGACTACATATTTCGAAAATATGTTACATATTTTGAGGCAAGGGACTGAACTGCAAGAGAGCAGTGAGAGTGTTGGGTATATATTCTCTTTTGTAGAATCTCCAAAATAAACAAAATTATAATTCTGAGGGCAATATTAAGAGTTTACTTTAATCAAGTAATCTCAGGGACTATAGGACAGGGATAGCTGTTTTGTTAGAATTGAGGTTATTAGTAGTTGCCACTATGTTAAAACTCTTCACACATTATAGAATTTCAGACATAAAATTATAAGAACGTTAGTTGTCTCATTCGCTATCAAGTTATTGATACCCCATTCTCATAATATGAAAATTTATTTTACAAGAAACCAGATCTTGAGTCAATGGCATCGACAGATGGTTTTAATGTCCTAACAAGTGTTATAAACTTAAAAAGAGCTATATTTGCTAAGACTAGCCCCAAATTGACAGATGCAAAATGTTTCAACCTGCACGTTAATTATTTTGGCTCGATATCAATAAAAAAGTGAAAATATTGCCTTTTTTTCTTTGAAATTCAACTCCAGATGATTCTGTTGCTCCACTAGTTGAAACTTTAGGACCCAGATATGTCCTGGGTGACAAACCTCTTTGCTGACACGAAAATCGAGCGTTTCATTCTCTTTTCTGACAGGCCAGTGGCGTTGGTTTCCTTACTACAGGTGACCCAGGGTATTTGATTTACCTTATTTGACACAAGGCAACGCCCACTTGGCAACTTTGTGCCCTGGAAACTATTTTTGTAGCCAGACTGAGTAAAAGTAAGTGGCCACGCTTTGGCGTAAACGTTAGCACCACAATAAATTTTGTAGTCAGGTGAGAGGCACATGTTATAACCAGGCTAAAGAGTAAATGTGATAGTTACACAAAAACCTTGCAAGTATAGTATTCACATTGTGAAAGTAATATGATCTGCATTTTTCTCTCATGTCTTAACTCCATCTAGAGTCATGAGGTCGTCTCCTGATCATAAAAGTTGTGCATTGGTGTTCTTCACCCGTCAAGGTGGTGGTTTGGCCTGGATCTATGAAAATCTTTGTTTTCAGTTCATTCCTGAATGTTGTTGGCCGGTTATTCCACTCCTCTTTTTCGCTTGGACTCTATGAGTCCCTATGCCTAGCTAGGCCTGGATCTTTGAAAATGTTTGTTTTCAGTTCATTCCTCAAAGTTGTTGACCTTGTTTTCCATCAGATTCTGTCCTCCTCTTTTTCGCTTGGACTTCATTGTGATAGACCCACACAACGCGTTGTTCACTCTTATCACGGGCTAAGTTTTGTAGCCATCGCTCTACTTATAAACGTGGACGGCACCGCCCATTTTGTCATGCTATACCATAGTTACATAAAGAGTTCACTACGACGTAAATAAGCTCATAAATAAACTTTCTTCTTTTATCGTTTTTGTCTTATCTCTTTACAGGTCCTGTCATATTCATTAAATGAATATTTTTATTCCCCTAATTTGTACATTATCAGGCCTTAATTGAAAGCAGTTCAGCCAAGGAAAAATGATTGCCAACTCCCTTTGAAGTCCACGAAACGATGCAAGCGGAGAGAAAAAGAAAGATGGGTGGGGAATCCAAGAACAAGAGATGAGCTCCTCTCAGGATGAGATTCTCGTAGGGCATAAGCATCCATGACACCGGGTGGAAGAAAATGGGCCAGTTTTTTTTGTGTTTTTTTTTTTTTTGTATGTTGAGAGGACGAGCAGAAGAACGAAGAAAATGGAACACAATTCTGAGATCAACAAACAGCATGACAGGCCTGTGGTTTCCGAGGAAAAAAAATAGAAACTGAATCAGAATAGAGACGGGCCTGGAGAAGATGATGACAATGAAATAAAAATAAAACAAAGGAAACAAAGGGCATAACTATACAAACCAGAAAGCAAATAATAATTGAACCACCAGAAACCTCAACAAATAAGAACATAGAACAGAAAATAATGCGGGGGATAATATTGAAATAGCAGTAACAATCATAACGATGCGGCAACATCAATCTGATCAACAGCATAGATTACCGATAACAAACTAACCATAAAGTTGAAACAGCTGTAGTAATACTGACAAGGATAACAACAATGACAGATACAAAAACACTAACGACCATGACAGCAACGACAACAACAACAACAACAACCAGGTAACTGTAACAGCGACAACCGAATTATCTACGATAACATTCAGGGCAATGCTCTACAATCACCCCAATGACCCAATACGACAATGCATGAAGTGTTTACTCATAAGGCGTCTCCGCTCCTTTGATGCCGGCCTAATGATGACGAAAATAAACGACAGCGTGAAGGATGATTTGTTGCATTTGTTCGCTGACGTTAATGATACCTTTGCATCTTGGAATATCGTGTCCGGGCCCTCCCTTGTCTCGCTGTGGGCATTTTTATTATGGTCTTAATTACTGCGCACAAGCGAGCATGTTTTGTACATTTTTATTCGGGTCCAATCCCATCATCACAGTGAGGGATTTTAATAAATACGACACGTTATCAATATTTGGTAATCGGGTCAATAGTAGCGACTGACACTTGATCTAAATTTCATTTGCTGAAATAGGTAGGAATAGACTGTTTTAATTTGCGCGAGTATCTCTTTAATTTGTTGCGATATCGGGAAGTGAACTAGTAATCGGTTGCATGGAGTCACAGAATATATTGGCTTTACCACCATCTCAAGGTCGATGTTAAAATGCCAGCATAACCCAAGCAGGTAACTGCATCAGCCCTTAAAATAAGATTTACACATCCTTGAGAGCAAAAATACCAGCAATTTGTATAATTATACTGCCATTTAAGTGTCTTCTAGCCATGCAGATAAGTGGTTCAAATAGAATCTGAAGAACAGTAGTGTGTAGCTTTTGATAAACACTCAAAGGTGAGATGAAGACCACAAACACTGCACAAGAAGAGAATTCCATAAGTGGTACCACGTCGACAACAAATTAAACAACAAATATCCGCTACATTGAATAAATAGCTCCAACGAAAATAAAAAGTGGACGCTGAGAATCTTTACTTCACACAATAACAACAAAGATAACTATTTGAATCGACAGTGCTGATGGCACTAAAAAAAGAAAGAAAGAGAGGGTGAAAGAAAGGAAGGAAGAAAGAAAGAAAGAAAGAAAGAAAGAAAGAAAGAAAGAAAGAAAGAAAGAAAAAGAAGAAAGATAGATAAGAAAAAAGAAAGAAAGAAAGAAAGAAAGAAGGAAAGAAAGAAAGAAAGAAAGAAAGAAAGAAAGAAAGAAAGAAAGAAAGAAAGAAACGATCCTAAGCCATATACCCCTCTGGCACATGAGCCTGTTTTATAATAACATCTCTTTTCTTTGTCACACACGAACATTCACATTCAAAATCGAAGTTCCAAAGGCACCAATTCCAAAAGGTCTTTCATACATTGTCAGAAAAAAGAAGAAAACACAAAGTATATCCTACAGTTTCCAACTTGAAACCCAGACGTTTCCTGAGCCTGTTTTTTGCTTCATCCAATCCACTACCTTCTACAAACATATTCAAATCTACGACTTCCCGAAAGCTAATTCCAGAATAACATATAAAACACACAGATTTACCAAAGGAAGAATTTGAAATACATGTATCCTTCTATACCCGGCCTGCAACGTTGGCACCTGACAGGCCAGTTTTTTGCTTTATCTTTTATACCACCATGTACATGTACAAGGCTCTGTATCCAAATCCATGGCTTCATAATAATATGTACCAGTACTGATATCTGATCTCATATGACTTACGTGCTTAAACAGGTCCCAATTTATACATGAAGTATCAGGACAAAACAATCCAACAAATGTTATGGCCCATATATAATTTGAACTGTCAAAGGACACACAAATCAAATGAGTAATTACATCCCTTGAGACATAGGCTAGATGTGCATTCTCCAGTCCTCTGATCAACTATGGTCAGAGTGACCGGTTCCCTAATATATTATAAACAGCACATTCCTTTCACAACAAGAGAAACCAGTGTCGATGTTGGCACTAGATTTGTTCACGTAAGACTGTCTCTAGATGCACGTAAGAATAGGCAAGTTTCTTAAATGTGTGCAGAACGAGGACAAAGACAATGCTGACACAAGGAAGAATGGGCTAGGTGAGGCAGAAGTAATGAAAACAAACAGTGAACGACATTCTGATTGGAAAGATTCCTTTTCCCTGCCTTTTCCTCACCCACAAGCGCGCATACACACCACTACTACCACACACACTATCATAGCTGCCTTAACCTTCACTCACGAAAAAAAGACTTCTCAACACCGAAAGCGTAGGCCTATTTGCTACGCAGGGTAGAAAGTATTCATCGCTCTTGACTTCTTAAGGAGTATAAGACCTCCATGTGTCCTTCGGCCTCTGGAGATCTTCTTGGCAGCCTCGCTTATCAGTCTGATGGACCGAGCTCTGCATGCAGGCTCCTTTTCGTAGATGGTTTTGGTAGCCATCCCTCTACGGTTTCCTATCAAGGGCCTGTCAAGTTGATATTATCTTCACATGGACTTTGTCATTATTTTGAGAGGCCTGGTCACCCATAGTCAACAGCTCAACTGAGCCTTGGTCAGTCGTCCACGATGAAGACACTGCCACCGTCCGCTCTGACCCTTGTGTCACAGAGGTGACCATTAGAGAAGTTAATCCCTGCCGAGGAATACTTAGGGCAAATGCCAGTGGCGAAGACAATGTAGATAATAAAATTCCAACCCCCTTCTCTTCCCTCCCGTCCCCCCCCCCCCCACCACCGGACACAGTGGAGCAAGAGAATAAGGAAAAAACAAACATGGGGATGAGACTGAAAGAGAAAAAGAGAGAAAGAGAGTGAGAGAGAGAGAGAGAGGGGGGAGGGAGAGAAAGAGAATACAGTGAAAGACGACTGGGCAATGAAAGCAAATAAATGTGTAATATACTGTTAAATCAATACAGTTATCCTAACTAAAGAAAGTCAATGCAACATCATGTACTTAACTGCCCCACACCAAAAGACACACACACAAAAAAAACACCGCACACCACTCTCCCCCCCCCCTCCCCCCGCCCCCTTCTGTCGAACTTTGAGGCCCTACCAAAGATATCGCCCCTGTGGACTCCAATCCTCATGCAGTCAGTGGCTTTCTCTCTGAGACCGGACATGCCGACACATAACGAAATGCCGGAGCTTAACTGGGTAAAGAGTCAGTGCAACCATGCATGAGTTACGTCAGCAAACCCACACTTTGCACCCTGTCAGCTTCTCATTCAGCTACTTGCTAACAGCGTACTCAATAACATGTTAGCATTGCTGGAATATGTGACCAAAGAGCGAGGGGTACTAAGTATATAGTTATTTTAACTTACACTATTCTTGTTAGTTTGTCTGAGTTGTGGTTTCACGGCACATAAGCACGATCATGGCTATATTGTGTCAAACATGGTAAGAATAGTGAGATACAGTTGCACGTCAAGAAGAAGAGAGGAAAGAGCGGGGCAGAAGACAAGCGCAAGGAGAGAGAGAAAAGATGTTGCCTCTGGATGGAACGTCGAGGATGGCATACCATGGGGGACATCCCACCGGCATTCGCCGCCTGCAGGTGGGACCAAGAGCCTAATTATATAGCCCGGGCTCGCGGAGGAATCAAGCCCGATCTGTACCAGTCACTGTCAGTTGACTTCTTTATAATACTCTGAGAGGAATGCCGTTCCAAACCGCGGCATTTTTTACGGTGACAGGACACAGCGAGGCGCAAAACGAAAATATGCCATAGAAGAGTACGACAATCTGGGTACATGGGTCGCATGTATGTGTCATCCATACTATAAATCTGCAACAAAACCCACAAAACGCCTCAGTGGGCTCGAAAACTACTGAATGCATCCATCTGAAATTTGGCGCACGAAATTGTTGCACAAAATTTGTGTTTCTATTACATAAAAAGTGGAAAGGGGATGAAAAAGGAAAACGATCGAGAGAGAGAGAGAGAGAGAGAGAGAAAGAGAGAGAGAGAGAGAGGAGCATTACAAAAAAAAAAAAAAGCTTGAATAAGGTAATGTGAATTCAAGTTGCTCAATAAAAAAGGCAATGATATCTGAATAATAAATTCGCGATAAATGTGGGTAAAATATAGAAAGGCAGTCATAAAGAGAGGGAGAAAAAAAAATAAAGGGAGCGAGAGAAAGTGGAGGGGATGAAAAAGGAAAACGATCGAGAGAGAGAGAGAGAGAGAGAGAGAGAGAGTGAGATTGCGAGATAGTTAGCTAAGAGAGATACCGACATAATTAGAATCACCTACCCTGTTGGATTCTGGGCTTCCGATGCCTCCACTTGCTTTTTAAATAAACGAAACAAAAGCATCTTGGCCAGACCAAGACTGGTTAACCCTTTGATTGATAGATTTGCATTTCTTGGCTGGACCCCATGTCAATAAGCATCAAGTTCCTTATCCTCAGATCAAGTTGGCGAATGATTGAAATCCATTTTGTACAAGTCTCTTTACGCACTATATCCGAAACTCGCCGAATGTTCTTCGTTTACGCAGAACCACCAGGGAAGCACATACAGCATTTCTATGACGTGTGTGGAAAAGAGTTAATGTTCTGTCTGTCCATCCACCTTCCTGCCTCTTTATCTATCTCCTTCCCTAACTACATACCCAACTACCCATATCTGCTGATTTCCTGTGGATCTATCTATTTACCTGCATTTTACTACCTACCAATCTTTTTATCCACCATCTATCTACTTATCTACCTAAATCTGCTCCACTATCTGTCTGCATCTGCCCCCCCCCCCAACCCCATCCACCTATCATTTTTCTTGTTAACTTTCTATATTTTACGCATAATACTTTCTTCTCTTCCTACATATGTCCCTACTTTCTCTCTTTATTTTGCTTGTCTGCTGTCTTTCTGTCTGTCTCCTATCCTGCCTCAACGTATACACCCATCTACCCTCTACTTAAACCAAAACACCTAGTCACCAACTCAAGTACTTAAGTACCTATCCACCTTTTGTTTGAAATCACCGAGACTATAGACATTTAACACCAGGGGGATCACTAAGTGTGTTCTTCGCCCTACAACTGTTACACGGACACACTTTAACACTTTATACACGTGGTGAATTGGCACTGTGTTTTGTCCACGTCACTGTGTTAGACCACATTCTCAGATCACACACTACTCGACAGTTCTAAGTCTTAGAAACAACAAGACAATTACTGTTATGCCATGGCAGGGAGGAGTACTATACCCTGCTCTCGGGATACAGAAAAGGGCCCTTCAGGGCGACGGTTCTCATCTTGAAAAAGTAAAGTTCTGAGTTGAACCTCTTGGCTGTTAAGGACATATTCTTATTAAGATTTACACGCATTTCAAACTTCTGGTCTCAGTGATTCCAACCTAGGCAGTCAAAACACTAAAGTAGACTAACTACAGAGAGGCTGGGAAAATCAAAGCAAGAGGAATAATGAATGAATGCTCAAATAGTCTTGGTAGCAAGGGGGTTAAGAAACAATAAAGCTATTATCTCTATCTTAACGGTAACAGGAGCATGGGTGCACGATACCCTTTCGGGCTACCACTGTCCTAATAGGGCTAGGCTCGTCATTTTGAGAACATCCATTATTTTCCAGTAAGCAAATTCTAAACACCTCATGGATAAATAAATTGGATTGTTACATCATCGGTTGTGCATGAATAATACGTGCAACAATATTGCCGTGTCCTCTGGTGAATATTGTCATCACCATTATTTCAAAGAAACGTCTTATTTAATACACGAGAAGAAACACACAACAATCTCTAGAGCTCGGTATGTTACAATAGTGACTAAACTGATGGTGCTGGCCAAGTTCTCGAAGCCTTTTAGTTCTTTATCGGTGCAACAACGCCATCGTCAACATCGTTATCACCATCACAATTTGTCTTTCACTCTTCTCTTCTTGTGATTATTACTACTACTACATAATAGATACTAAAGTAGCAATAGTGAAATTAGAATTAAAAAAAAGAAGAGAAAGAGAGAGAGAGAGAGAGAGAGAGAGGAGCATTACAAAAAAAAAAAAAAAGCTTGAATAAGGTAATGTGAATTCAAGTTGCTCAATAAAATCTTCCGACGGCAGAAATTACTTACATAAAATCTGGCAGTGTTCAACACGACTGAAAAAGTGGAGAACCCTTAATTCTATGGGTAAACTGTGTTCTCCAGAGATATACATGTACTATCCATGCTGGCTTAGGACGTCACATTGAGAGCTACAACAATGACAACATTGACCCTGGAGCTTCAATGAGCCGTGGTCCAGCAAGACTGGGAGGGACAGCAAAGATCGATCTTTGATGATAGCTCGACACGTCGTATGGGACATCGCTGATAGTGCAAGGTGTCAAGAAGAACTTTGAACGTACGGAATACGGTGTGTCGGAGTACCCTGACAGCATGCAAATTTGTATAGGGTATCGCTGTTATGAAGAACTCGGATAGTATGAAACAATAATTGTAGGAATCTCTGCCAGCATGAAAAGTATGGGCAAAAACAACTCAGATGGTACAAAGCACGCTATGTGCAATTTCAGACAACACAAAACAACCTACTGGACATCACTGATAGTGTCAAGTGCCAGAGATATCCCAGACAGCACGAAACATCGTAAAATACGAGATTTCTCGCAATAAGGAGCAGCAAACTTGGGGATCTCTGACAGAACGAAACAGCGTGTCAGGATCGCTGACAGCACAAAATGCCTAAGAGAGGTTTGATAGGACTGCACTAACGGTCTGTGAAACATTGCTAGAACCAGCGAAACACGATAGGCCTGTACCGAGAAAGCCCCAGAACCAATAAGGTTCTTGGTATCAATCACCGTAGTCCAGCCACAGGCAGACAATTTTGCCTTTCTCCGACGGACTAGTTTGGAATTTTCCGTGTTACAGTATTTGGAAAAATTGATCAAAGTTCTCCAAAGTGAAATGTACATGTACTTAAAAAAAAAAAGGGGGGGGGGGAGGGAGGGGTGTCAACGAAAATAGTTATTTACAAGCTTTTTCTCAGAGCAGTCCCTGAGAAGGAGGATTAGACATATTATGCTTGCTGCCTGTCAACTCTTTTATTTTCAGGGTCTTCAGAGAATTGATCCTTTTCTCCTTGGTCGTTCCGGATTTTTATTTATCTATACTACCTCTGCCGTCCATGTTTCCCACACTATGACCTCGCTGCACACGTGGTTCCCAATTTCTAAATGCTAATTAGTGCTGATGGCCCACTGAAATTGGACAAGCACCTACGGCAATTCACAACATGTGTGTGGTTCTTTAACTGTCCGGACACAATAATCCCGTACTGGGTTCGTTTCAGTGAAGGATTTTATGCCCCAATCTTTTTTGTGAAACAACAACAACAAAACTTTCCTCTTAACAACAAAAATGTTTTTGCTAATGAAAAAGACACGAATAAAAAGGTAACTACACAAATACACCAGGTATCATCCTGGATACGGTAATACAATTATCACAGATAAGGACCAAAAGGCCGTTAACTTAACAGTACCTTCTCCTAAGGCCGGGGCAGAAACTATTCAAGAGCTGTTCATGATGACAATATCCCTATTACAATTCTATTACTATTTCGCACAGTCTCCTTTACTCTATATGCTGCTGTCCTTTTTAATAATACAGTTTATGCTGGTTATTTCAACTGCATATGCTGTATTCTTAAAAATGACGACAATATTGCCTAATAGCAAACAAATTACAAACAGAATTAATGCTCATAAAAAAAATGGTTTTACAGAAAACATGAAGAACAAGTAATGAAGATAATAAGTTACAGCCAAAGAATTGTGTACAACAAAATACAGGATGGAAATACATGATGAATTTACTTCTAGGATTTTTATATTATGCAGTATGGATGTTATCAGCCAAGGAAAACTGACTATAAAGAACTCGAAATAAAACTGAACAATTTTGTTTCAGCTTTGCTTACAACTGACTTGTTAGTGTGTTATAAAATTCTTTTCTAAGACTGCATCAGCTGTTGTAGATGGGATGTTAAGAAATTCTGTTTCAACATCGCTGAAAATTGTGTGGATGGTGTATTACAATGCTCTGTGTAATTCAGAACTTTTGTGGACGGGATGTCATAAACCTCCATTCTAAGGATGCACAAAACTGTGAAGACAAGATGTTAGTGAATTCTGTACCTAAGCCTTACATAAGAGCTGATCTTTTTTATTCAGTTTGGCAATGTGATGTCTTTTGTCCCAAAACATGTCACAGCTACTCATTTGCATTTAAACTGGGTGAGAGTTGATAGGAAGTTGTAAGGACTGAGCATATAAAATGATTAAACAGGCTGAAACATTTACCACTCTTATCATGTTTTTTCTGGTTCTTAGGAGGTCACCATTTCTGATACCCTTGGTGATCTCCACAGACATCAATGCTGAGTCAGCCAGCCAGCTAATCAGTCATTCAGACATACATATGCACGTACAAACATAATTCTTTAAATCCATCCATCCATCCATCCATCCCTCCCTCCCTCCCTCCCTCCATCCATCCATCCATCCATCCATCCATCCATCCATTCATCCATCCATCCATCCATCAATCTGTCCATCTACCTACCAATCTAGATCACAGATGGACAAAACAAGTAAACAAACAGAATAAACAGACAGGTGGAAGAAGAAAGAGAAGACTGCAGCCAGGCAGGTAGACATACATACAGATCAATAGACAGAGAGAGAAACAGAGATACATAAAATGACATGCAGACAGACAAGAACACAGACAGCTAGACACTCAGGCAGACACACAGACAGGGAGAGAGACAGATGGATAGACAGATATGCAAGTAGATGAACAGATGCCACAGACAACAAGCAAACAACAATAACAACAACAACAACAAAAAAGCTCAGTCAGACGGACAAGTAGTCATGCAGGCAGATAAACAGATAACACTGACAACAAATAAACAACAACAACAAAAAAAAAAAAACAAACAGATGGACAGCCAGACAGACAGAAAATGAACAGAAATGAACACCCACAATGACAAATCAGTATGAAAATCTAGACTTACTGCTGTTCAAAGACATGGTCCACTGTATCCATCAGATCATCATTGCTCTGTTAGAGAACAAGACAACACCAGAATTTGAGACAATTATAATGTGGTAATGACGGGTATAACAAACCGTGAGTACTATGACTGTCAACATTGATTACAGCTGATCATAGAAGCAGTCTCTCCCAGACAAAACCCTCCCTGCCTAATGATAGAACATATGTCTTGCGACCAGGGCAACTGAGTTGGACGTCGCGCTGGGCAATGAAGACATACAGCCGTTTTTGGTCGTTTTTAACTACTTTCCGACTAAGATACTAATTTTTTATTTGTTTTCACAAAACAACAATTTAACTTTTTTAATCTGAAAAAAGAAATATTTTGGTATCATAGTCTGAAAATAGTAAAAAATGTTAAAAAACCGCTGTGACTTGAACTCACGCCATGCGACTTGCGACTCATTTGCCCCGTGCGCAAGACATATCGTCACACAAGATAATAACTCCCTAAGTCGTCTTTGGTCAAACTGACTTAGGCCATAACTGAATACTTCGAGTCTTCACCACATTGCTCTTAACGTATAGTTTTCAAAGTTGAAATTCAATAAATCCCTGCACCATTTGAAGTAAAATGTGTATGATGTGAAATGAAACTGTTTTTCTCCTTTTTCTCAGAATGGCCAAATCTGACTGGGGCAATAATCTTATGAGCATAACAATATGCTGACATGGATAAAATTGACAGTAAAAGCACTTAAAATGTCTTGCCCCTGGAGCAAATGAATTGGTAGTCACACCAGGCAATTACAAGTTACCGGCGTTTTAACTATTGAGAGAGTTTATGTTTCTTTTGAGCAGCTGATGGTGTGAGGAGGTGCAAAATACTCAGGGACTCAGATACCAACATTTTTCTTTTTTTTTTTCCACTAACTGAAAATTAAACACTTTGATGTCTGAGTCTGAAAATAGTTAAAAATGTCCTAACTTGTAATCACTTGACACGACTTCTGACCCATTTGCCCTCGGTGCTAGACAAATACATTTGCCAGTGATAGTACATCTGTTAGTATAGTCACACCAGAATGTATCATCAATAGGTATTAAATGAAAGGGACACGCAAAATAGTTTATCTATTCACTGGTAATTATATTTTATTTCCTTCCACACTGAAGAATTTAAAATGGGTCTATTGCCAAAGATAGTAATGTCTGTTAGACTTGAGTAGAATAAGTTCTCTGCTTCTTACTGCTGTTCTTTGTCCTTTTGCAGATAGTGGATAGGTTTTATCTAGATCTATGTAAAATATAACTAATTTTC
Organism: Peronia verruculata; assembly: GCA_038406235.1. Taxonomy (NCBI): domain Eukaryota; kingdom Metazoa; phylum Mollusca; class Gastropoda; order Systellommatophora; family Onchidiidae; genus Peronia; species Peronia verruculata. Next base: position 5,034 of record JBCAUA010450130.1, on the reverse strand, counting down.
TCACATGGAAATTGCACACAATATACAGACAGCGATGATTTAGCTGCAGTATTCAGTACTTACCATATTGTAAGTCTGTGCTAAATCCCTTTCTTCTCTCTGTTGACACAGAAAAAAAAATAAAACAAAAGTATAATTTTATACTCAACTCACTCAATAGTGAAGTGTGCATGGTTGAAATAATAAAGTGAAAATAAGTACAATATAACTTCTTTTCTGTTCTTTTTTTTTTACTTTTTTTTTTAAATTTTGATTTTTAGATAAAAAGTCCAACTTTTCAAACATGGGACATGATTTACTATGATTTTAGCTGACAAGCTTTATCATGGGGTTTCCCAGTATACCATCACTATTTCTTTCATGAATATATTAGACTGAAATGCAGGAAGACGTTCCTTTCAAAAAAAGTGAGAAATAAAAGATATAAAAACTCACAACATTGGCAGCCAAAAATGTACAGAAAGTGGACTGAATTACGAGTATTTATGTAATCCTATATTAAGAATGGAGGTAAGTATGAGTGTGTTATTATATGTATTCATTTATTGACAGATTGGTGTATGGTCATTTTTGTACATGTCACATGCTTTGTTTTTGTACTTTTGTATATAATGTAACACTGGCAAGGACATATTTCCATCTGTTTTTTTTCGAAAGCATGCATTGTATTCAGTTTGAGCCTGACCGGAACACCAGCAAAGATGAGCCGTTGAGAACCACGAGGGGAGGGAAAGCCACCCCCCTCCCAAGTGAAAATCAGCGGCCAACATGGCTGTGACCGCCGGGCCAAATCTGTTTTTTTTTTTCTCAAGTGTGAAAAAGACACCAGTACCGGTACCCTTTGTTTTTGGTAGGGAAAATAGTCAAGATAACCACCACACAGGAGGTTGAAAGACTACAAAGACCTGGACTGGACAATTGTGCGGAACGCGCAGAGGTCCGGGAAAGGCACTTAACAGAGCGAACACATTTCCTAAGGAACTGATACGATATTCCCATCCATACTTGGTTGTTGTCTGAGATAAATCAATTTAACCCTTTCTGATCAGAAACTGCAGAATAATTTTTGATTAGGGAAAACAGATTATATTTCTAAAGGGAGATCCGCTGTTATTTGCTGCCTTTGACAAGATCTGAGAATGGTAGAGCTTCATACCTGCATCAGCTCCTCTGCCTCTCTCTTCATCTCTTCTTTTCGTCGTTCTTCCTCTTCCTCCCACTGCCTCTGCTGTTCCGCTCTTTCTCTCTCCTGTCTCTCTATCTCCAGCTGACGCCTTTTCTCCTCCTCCTCCCTGGCGTTTCTCTCTCTCCTCTCACGCTCCCAATCCTCTGCCTCTCTTGCTCTCCTCTCTCTGTCCTCCTCTTCCGCCTCTCTCTCCCTCCTCCTCCTCTCTGCTTCCTCCCTCTCTTTCTTCTGTCTCTCTTCCTCCTCTTGCTGTTCCCTCAGTTTTCTCTCCAGTTCCTCTTGCTCTCTCTTTTTCTCTGCTTCCTCCAGTTCTCTCTGACGAGTAGGAGATGTAACTCTGCCAAAATTGGTTGTCTGAGACGGAGACTTGGGCTGGGTTGGACAGAAAGAAGATACAACATAACATTCTCCCTCCAGAGAACATGAAATATGTGCTGGCCTGCATGATCTTGCAATCACAAACATATTTCATATATCATGTGAGTAGTTATATAAATCTGATCATGACAGCTTTATTGAGAAAACTGAATTTTATTGACAATGGGATTGCAAGGGCTAAGCAATTTTTTTACCACAGTCAACTAACTGAACACCCAGTCAACCAAACACATGACCGACTGAGTGACAGACTAAATTGACCAACTAACCAATCAACTGACCAGCCAACTGACTGCCACATCAATCAATCAATCAATCCAGTCACTATATTAATTTCCCAACGTCCAATATTATCATTATCATAGACAGAGTATTGCATGCACATACAACAGTCTTTGCATTAAACATATTTTAAAGCTACATGGCAGATCCTCTGCTCCTTCCTTAACTATTGTGAAAGGTATTCATATACCAATGTTCATTATGTTTACATGGAACCTTCAGAATATCTCCACTGTTATCCAAGAAGGCTAGATGTCAGGCTTTCCAACCTAAGAAACCAGGAAATCATTGAGTCACTGGAAAAAAAATGCAGGTTCTCCTCCTTCCCATCCTGTGGCAAAATCCAATTCTGAAACACTTTCACTGGGGGGCAGACACCTTATCCCTTGGTCGCAGCATCCCCTCGTCAGGAACTGGATGCAGAGCATGCAGATACACCATTGTCTAGGAAAAATTTCCAAAAATTCCCAAATTCCTACCCCCAATTTATTCTGGTCATACTGACATACATATAAAACTGAGACAATCTTTCATTTCATTCCCCGTAAACCAGTTGTCCTTTTTTCGCGCCTCAGAAGATCTAACAACCAAGTTCCTCCATTCCTCTTTGTTTCCTGCCTTTCTCAAGGTGTCCTTAAGCTCCAGACCTGCCCAATCTTGTATGTTGTCATCCCATCTCTTCTTTTGTCTGCCTCTTCTTCTTCTTCCTGAAACAGTACCCTGCAAGATCGTCTTTGTAAGGTCTGAAGATCGCATGACATGGCCATACCAGGCCAGTTTACGGCATTTTATTATAGCTAAATCACTGGAATATGGCCCAATTTCATCTTCTTCATTCGCAATGCAATCTCTGAATGTGATGCCAAGAATTTTGCAGAAGCATCTCATTTCCATAACCTTAATTCTCTTAATATCTTCCTATCTGAAAATTGAAGGGCCATATACATACTAGGCCAAATAGTCCCAAATCTGACATTTTCCAATAATTTCTGAGGTCTGGACGGTTAGCAACAGACTCAATCAACAAGTGCTCACTTTGGATAGTTTTCTCTCCAGTTCCCAGGAACTGACTGTCTCAGAGTCTTCATCTGAATCCACCACTGGCTGTTGGGCATTTTGGATGTGTTTGACCTCATCCATAGTTTTGTGTGGTGGTGGGGGAGGGGGTAGAGGCATCTGATCTCGACCTAGAGGTGCACCATAGACTGGAACCGGGGCAGCATCTGGAATGTCGTCTCCCTGTGAAATAATGTATAATAGATTTGTTTCGATCAAGCGAACAGCTGGAAATCCCCATCTAATTTTAGCAAAGGGGTACAAACATTTCAAACTGTTCACCACTACTGACATAGAAAAGCACACACAAAATGCACGGGATGGGTGACAATTGTTCATGATCTTGTGCAGAAGCGGTAACAAATGTTAGTGAGTGTTCTATTTTTAGCAAGGAGGTATAAACACTCTGCTGGGGATTTAGTCGAATATGAGCTATTATGGTTACGGTTTCTTTTGCCTTTCAATCTCCAGGGTGGTGGGTATTGCGGTAAGGTATGGGAGAGGATAGATCTGATCTCTGGTACAACGGTAAAAATTATCCCTACAATGTACAATAAACAGATTGTGGCTTAAGTGTTTTCTTTTCTTTTTTTGTTTTTTAATTTTTTATTATTTTTAAAAAATTATTACGGGAAATGTGGACGATGATAATGATGATGGTAATGACTTTGTTGTTCTGAAGAAGAATCAAGTTGACTCGAAAATTTGGCAAAATAATATCAACATCAAAAGCAAGTGCCTGCTTACATGTTATTTGCCTTTTTTAAAATTGTTTAATTAGTTAAAAGTTAGGCAGTCTTCTTATATTTTAAAAAATGATGACGGTGCTGGGATGATGAGGAGGAACCACATGGGATGAAAAATTTTGTGTTTAAAATATTATATCTATTTCCATCATATTAATTCCTTATTTCTTCACATTTGTTAACTGATTCAAGACTGTAATTCTGTTAACTGTAATTCAAGACATTTCTATAAAGTGATGAGAAGATGATGATGATAATGGTGTTCAAGAGATAAAACACAACAATAATAATAAACATAAACTGCTTTGAAATTCTGGGTTGCCAGTTGGTACGATATGTGAGCAGCTTTTTAAACTGTAGACAACTGTTATTTCCTCTCAGCCCGGAGATAGTTTGCTGTACACTGTAATAATTTACTATCACAATATTACGTCTGACGTTCACAGTACTCCTATAAATGTTTCCCAAAATTTGATGTTAAATCTTATTTTTCAATAAATTTGTTATATTTTTTTAAAAATTCACAATGAAGTCTACCCATGAAAAGAAGAGACTGACATGGAGCCAGAAAAAACATGGACCTAGAAAAAGATAAATGATCTGATAACCAGACAAATTCAGCAATAATAATGGAGGATAACTGTTACCTCTGAGTCCCAGTTGCTGTCAGAGTCATCATCTCCTTGTCCCATCATACTTCCCGTGGTGACTGTAGTGGCTGCCGACTTCAGTGGCTGAACGTTCTCTTTCTCTGCATGGATGATCTTGGGAGGTGGGGTGGACTCAGACAAACTGGCAGGTCCGCCCACGGTGACCTAGATAACAAACCATTGTCAAATCATTGTCTCCATCACTACTCCCACTGTCATGTGATTGTCTCCTTCAATACACCCGTCAGTGTTGTTGTATCTCATACAATTAATTATTAAAGTATTTGTATAGTTGTGTAACTCAATGATAACCACACAGAGATATTTGGTTATCTTTTACAAAATAAAATTTCCATGGTCATGATCACAGTTCTCTGTCTTGGTCAGAATGTAAGTAAATTTTGTTGTTTTTTTCCCCACTAAATCCTGACAATGAGCAGGTATGTCCTAAATATAACGATGCACTGAAAAAGTGACAGAACTAGCTCAGAGTGTTAAAATTTTGTGGTCATTTTCATCTTTTTTCACTCCCCACAAGTAAGCATGGACAGAGATGTTCAGCATGTTTAAAACTATGGGACCACTTTTTTTCTTGCTCTCCTTTTTTTTCCCTTCTTCTTTTTTTGTTTTTTAAACAACAAAATAACAACGTTGAAAGGATGTTAAGGCCAAGGTCGGCAGTGAAAATCGATGTTGAGGGTCAAAATTGTTGATTTTGCGTTCTAGCGATATTTTT
>JBCAUA010450019.1:0-17565 GCA_038406235.1 Peronia verruculata | reverse complement strand
CACACACACACACACACACACACACACACACACACACACACACACACACACACACACACACACACACATACACATACGTCCGCGAACACGCACACTCATGAATAAAAACCTGACTACTTGTGCCCTATGGAAGTATTTTTCATCAAGAGAGGAATTCGCAATGAGTTTCCCACATGAGGTCTGATGTCTTGTCTGGAGAGGAGACCATTCCTTTTACTGCATAGCAATCCACTAGCACTACCACCTGACTAAGAGTCTTTTCCCCCAGAAAGCTGTATTAAGATGAAATGTATGATTAATTAGTTTTGTGATCTATTGTTGAGCATGTAGTGAACAAAATGCTTTTTACAAAGAATTGATGCAACAGGCTGTCTTATAATAATTATTAGGGAACGTTATGTTTGTAAAGTAGGATAAATTATCACGTAGTAATAAAAAAGGGAGGAGGGGGCTCAGCACTGTTTTCAATATCTACGACTCTTCATTTTCAGGTCAGTGGCGAATGGAGGCAAGCCAAGAACTGTTCCTCAGGTTAACAAGGGAACTCGACCATGTAAAAGTTTGCGTGCATTTACTAATTGATCATAAAACTTTAAATGAGGATGTAGATCTACGTCCTCTCAAGTTTTACGTAGTCTTGTGGTGCTAATGAAGGCCAGGCAGCTGAACGCTTTGAGTTATCACACGAAAAGAGTTGATCTGCTAATATGATATTTTTTTGTGCTTGTGTGTACAAAGAACAAAACGGACTGATAATGATAAACATTACGTGTTGATAATTTGTAGCTTGTTGGTAAATAACAAGGACAATAATGCATGAAACAAGTACCTCTCTGTGCATTTCAACTGATCAGACCCGACACTTTGACCCACTGTTTACAATGATTATTACTATATTCAGGTCACACCACTTGGACAAGTAGTTAAGTCCTTCTTCACTCGACGAGGAAACTACGAGAGACTAGCTGTCAAAAACATATAAGGGTGAAAGAACAGAAATTAATGCCATGAAAATAGAAAATTATTGGAATGGACCATTTTGGCCATCGGCCAGATTACTTTCCTTTACTAGGTCGGTGAGATATAGCCCAAGCAGTGGAGGCAAATATGATAAATGGAATATTCAGCGAAAAAAGCACCAAATGATGACAGTCTTATTTTCTCATGATGTGTTTTTCCTTTTTTCACAATTTTGTTTCATGTGTTACCAGTAATAAGAAAAAATGTGACATTTTCTTTCTTTACAAGGCGTATAATGTACGTCATCTAACCGACAAATGGAAGAATACTAACTGGCTGAAGAAAAAAAAAAAATGATTCATTCAATGACGTAATCTAGGCGAAATCGTTGAGATTCGAGACACATACTGACCAAATTGCTAGTCTTCTGTGAAGACAAACTAAATCAATTCAAGCGTTTATGACCTTAATTAAAGGTACTCATGTTTTCTACTATTTTTCTTTAGGATTTTCTCATTAATGATCACATTCTCTTTATGTGAGTTCATCTAGACTTCACATTAGCATGCGATTAGTTAACTAGTAATTCATTTAAAAAAAAAGTTAAATACGTAATCCTGACCACAATCCTTAGATTGTAATTACAATGATTAAATAAATAAATCAATAGATAAACAAGTAAAAATAAAATCCCCATATATAAGTGTATATTCCCATTATGACAGTGATACTTCAGTTCCATCAGATTACGGATATCACGAGAGAAACGAAAAACAAATATAGCTGTTAAAAATTCGTTTCCAAACATAAACTAGTTGGTTTCTGAAAATATTATTTTATGTTCATCTAATGACACATACATCTACATAAAAATATTGCTGTGATATAATCATTTGGCAAACTACATGTGCACAATTAATCGAAAGTGCGCTTATTCAGGAGACCGCCTCGCTTGATTTCGCGTGGAGGAACAGGCTGGGCTGGGCTGTTATGAAGTTATAAATTAATGAGAAGTGAGGCCCACGTGACGAGATGTCCTAGTAGCAATTAGTGTATTACTTCCCAGGGAGAAGGCAACTATTCCTGACCTAGAATTCCCAGGAATAATGAGGTCAAATTATATCGCCCTGACATTGCCTTTTCGTCGCCCCTGGCGCGATCCTCCGGGGAGATTGGCTGACAAAAGGGCTTCCAGCTGAGGGTTGGGGGTCAGTGCCGGGCTTGTGTACAAATCATGAATGATGGAGAAGGACAGAGAAAGAAAGAAAAACAGCACAAAGAAAAGGAAACAAATCTGGTGTTATTTGCCGTTTTTGCTCTGGTCGTCTCTTATTGTGAGAGTTAACAAAGAGTCCAGTAAGCAGTCAATCTATAGGCCAAACAAAGAACAGTCTGAATGCAGCCTAAAAGTGAGGACATTCCTTCTACACATAATTTGACGGAGCAATATTATTAGTGCAAAGAAAAGAAATTTCTCAATAGCATGAAATTACCAATCCGTGTTTTAGAACAATTTGATCATGAATATAAAAAATGTTTTCCAGCAGTGGATTTTAACTGTTTTGGCTCACTGATTTTTTTATTATTTTTTTTGTATTAAAAATGTATTTCATTCAACATCATTTTCTTTTTCAGAAATACAAGGCAATCAGAGTTGATGCTGTTGCCCAGAAGAGTATCTAAAGAGTCTTGTAAACCAAGACAAAAGGATGTGAGTAAGCTATGGACACCTCTCTATAAAGTGCAAAAACATTTATATCATTAAGTAATTATAATTAAATGGTCTTTTTATTTATCAGCTTTGTAGATGCTAATTTAGTATTGTTATATGCTGTAACGCGATAACCTATCATAGGACTAGAGAAACAAATTTGCAGTCGGGAAGCAAAAGTAAGTCTCCAGCACGTGAGAATTCGTTTAATACGGGAAAGGTCTACATCATGATGCCTATGAATGGGACTCACACTGGAGTTACATTTCCACACCTGCCAATACGATTAAAAAGTAAATGCAATTTTACATTGTGTCCTTTGTTTTTAGTTGTTATTCTGTCACCATTCTTTTAATTGTCCCTTGAACATTTATTCCTTTCGTATAGAATCACACACACACACACACACACACACAGAGAGAGAGAGAGAGAGAGAGACAAAATAAGAGATAGAGAGAAAGGCAGAGAGCGAGAAAGAGAGAATAAAGGTACAATAACATTGCTTTCTCTTCTCTGTATATACAAAATAGTGACGATAGATTATTTCTATGTAAGGTACAGGACAGATTGTGCGGTTCAAACAACATCATCAACAAGGAGTAACCCGATCAGGATGTATTGACGGGAAGGAGGTGGGGAAGGAGAGGGGAGGGGGGGAGGGGGGGAAGCGGCAGAGCACCCAAAAAATTTATGATAATTCAAATACTAACTGAGTCTCTGTTATATTTATAACATCTACGTTATATCTTTATGGAGTGATACATTCAAAATCCTTCTTTTTCACCACATACTTTCCTTCACAAAATGCTCAAAGGACAGATGGATCAAAGGACTGTTACCTACACTTGTGACCTAGAGATGGATTAAAAAGCTTTTACGTGTACATCTGAACCACTCTAGATTTCTATGTCAGAGATTCACCTTATCCATGTTGATTACGGAGTTAGAAGAGAATGGAAGCCTTGTCGGTGAGGCCGTTAACAAAGTTAGACAAGCCATCTCAGGCATATAATAGAATTTATTACCATACATAAAGAGGTATTCACCCCGACATCTTGGTCAATTTATACATAAAATCACTGATTACAAATTAACAGACTCTAGGACGCCAGAGCCTAGCTCACAGTAGTAGGAACGAAAAAGTAGAAATAATTTTCAACCATTGGCGAATTGCCATGGTAAATATCGGCTCAGTGGACCGGCAGCAGTTGCTCTTAGCTCGGCCATTAATTTATGAAGAGCAAAATTTATTTCTCATGTCTGGTGGGTGAAAATACTCAACTGCAGTATTTCTGCGGAAAAACATGGCAAAGTAGCATCATATCATCAATGTGATATTATAGTAGGAAAGTTTATCATGCCCATTCCATATAATTTAGTTTTTAACGTGTCTTGACTCCCAATTCAATGGCACCATAATCAACGATATAACCGTCATTCTCACAACAATAAGATGTACCATATCACGTCTAAACAAACATAATTCTCACTAAATGAGTAGCATACATTTGCAAAATTCAATCATTTTAAAACAGCAATAATCGCTGGACTGCATTAATTGTTAAAACTGTATCGTAATCATTGCAAGTATGAATTGTCATCGGCTTTCTATATTTGGTGTATGTTCTCATTCTTCTGCCTATTACTTACAAACCTGCATAACCTCTTATTCTCCACCTTGCCTTCATCCCACAAATCTTACCATTTTAGCTAACAAAGTTTTCGAAGCACGCTTTTGAAAAGAAAGTAAGAAAGTCCCTATAATGAATTTAGATAACGTGTTAACCTGAGGAATTGTTGCGGAAGCCGAGACACACGATAACACTACCGACTGTTACCTACATAACAAGTATTATTACCTCACACAGAGATAGAGATACAAAGAGAGGAAGCTTACAATTTCATGGTAGCTTTCCCGACGTCTTCATCAGACTATAAACAAGAGGAGACAACCTGACATCAGCCTGTCATGTCTGAAGACGCTGATCTCCCTTTGCCAGACCTGGGTGTCCGTAACGGGGGTCATGCTCCAAGGCAAGCCTGAAACACAGGAATGTTGCATGAGCTATTATTTGAGGCTTGGGCGCTTGGGCACGGAACACGGAACAGTCTGTGCCTATTGATATGACTATAAGTAATTTTAAAAAATAAATAAATGGCCAGGTTCTAGACAAAGACATGAAATGAATGGTGCGATATGTATTTCGTAATTAGACAAAGGGTTTTAAAACGTGAGATCGAAGAAGAGAAAGATGTAGATCAGACATATCTATTCATTAATTCGGTCATAAACAATAGATTATAAATAATTATAGAAGCTGTAAGTAGACAGGGTTTAGCTAGAGAAAATAACTATTATGATGCATTTGTATGTTGTAGGTGCATTATCTTATATAAATGCTTTTTGGCTTTGAACAATAAATAATACTGCCTATTAATTCGACAAGAAAATATAAATCGAGACAAGCTCTAGCTAGAGCAATAGTGACGCACATGTATGCATAAATATGTGATGCATTTGGGAATGGGTTTCTATGTAATGAGCCCAGAGAAGAACAAGACCGAGATATCTCTGCCTGTAAATAAATGACATAGTAATATATTTATAAAGGTTCTAGCTAAAGAAATTGAATTCCAAATTGTGAAAATTCTGTTATATGACGATATTTCACAACTTGTCTATACGTTTTTGTTTGTTTGTTTGTTTGCTTGCTTGCTTATACAGAGACATCCAAGAATAATACAAGCTCTAGGCCGCAGAAATTCAATATGGTGACGATACTTTAATTTCCGAATAGTATTGTCGTGCCCATTACAGTAATGCCTAATATATGTTTTACACAGCAAAGAGTTTATTCCTCTTTATATCTTTTTTTTTCCTGTTTGGGAGACCGAGAAATATGGGAAATAGTACATTCAATATTTAGATTTACAAATTATTATTGCTAGAGACACTCAAATATAGAAATTAGATATACTGCACCAATTCCTACGATCACTGATGACTTTCTCTTGCATTTTTTTTTTTACTCGTGTGTGTTTTAGAAGGGGAATGTTGACTGAACACAAAGAGGTAACGAATATCATACAAAGAAACTTTGTGAAATAGAGGTAGTGAATTGAGCTAATTCAAGCTGAACAAAACGGCTGTCTGTATTAAAATCGAGCCTTAGTGGTTGGTTTGAAAAATTCCACAATTTCTCTGACATTTTTTTTTTTTTCAGGTGAGTTGAGGAAGAGGGCGGTTTAAATATTCCTGTGTATTCTCCCTCCTATCATTGTTTTGGGCAAACACGCACCTAACCCTTTGTTTTAGGACTGTCTGTTGAAAATGACCATAAAGAGTAATAATTGAAAAGTACTTGTCATTGATAGAATAAATGGTTATTACTTAGATTTCTGTAGCTGCGTATAACATTTCTTTACACAAAAAAGTAGTGTGGACAAATTGCGCGAGGAGAAAGTATTTCTGTCATCATCCATGATGAATGAAAAAAAAAAATCCTATTTCGTTTTACTGAAGGGGTGATCCAGTATTTTTTTTTCCGAATGGTTCACAAGATCCTGGAAGTAACAACCGCTCTATATTTTCAGGCGATACGGTTGTTCCATACACGGATTTCTGAAGCCTCTCTCATCTCTTTATCTCTCTCCGCTGAAGTTTCAAGTTTCTTGTTCAAGATTTAGAACTCAAGCCCTCTCGGTAATGGAGGTTCTTTCATGTTCTTAAGTTAGTTACCGTTTCACAGTCCTTCGCTTGATACTCAAGATCGTAATGTAAAATACTGTGATGATGATTACAATGATGATGATTATCATAACTTTTTATCCAAAGTTTCTGTTTTTCGATGCCGTGAAAAATTCAGTTCACCAATAAAAGCAAGCCAGTTTTACTGTTGCTGTTTTATTTTTTAACCTCATCCTCCAAAATGAAGATTTCAGGAAATATAAACAAAAAATATATGAAAAAAAAAACAAAAACTATAATAATAATTTTAAAATAATAATAATAATAATAATAAAAAAAATAAATAAATAAAAAATAAAAAAATTAAGAGGCATTTATTGAGGATATCTTTTTTAATATTTCGTGGGATCATCCTTTAATTTTCAGAGCTCATAGCGAGAATGATTATTGCTGTTTAGATGAGTTTTTGAGATTTCATCAATATTTCCTGCCTATAAATCTGGGATCCATGGGTTTCAATTATCAGGTTTCTCTCTCTCTCTCTCTCTCTCTCCCCACCCCCCTCTTTTTTTTAAAAAATAAAATCACACCATCTCCCAAATTTCATTCTCTCTCTTTATGCTTCTTCGGGCCTTCTTTCACTTTATCCTTCTCTCTCTCCTTGCTCTCTCTTTCTCTCTCTCTCTTTCTTTTTTCCTTTCTTTCATTTTTTGTCTCTTTATCTCTCTTCAGTTCATACCTCTCTCTTTTTCACTGTCCTTTAACTGTCGTTGATTTCCTCCCAGTTTTTCACTATGTCCTCCTACCTCCTTAACCCGGCCCTTTCCGGCCCCATTCTCCACCTTGCGTCATTCCCTTGATGGTCTCAATCCTGTGACATGTATCTGTTTCTGTAAGTTTCTGTATACTTCTGTCTCCAACTGACTCTTTCCATCTCTCTAGTTCTCTTTTTTCTGTTACCATTTTATGTGAACGTCTCTGTTTCCTATTTCTTTATTTTTTCTCTCTTAATGGTTAGAATAGATTGATAGAGATGAAAACAGATACACTAGAGATTCTTTAGAACTAGCAAATCATAACATTATTTACGAGTGGTTTGTGCGGAATATAAATATCAGGCACGAAAACATCAAGAGGCATATTTCCCGTTTTAAATCAAGACAGAAATCACTTCTATTTCAAGATCCAAAGTTATATTTGTAAAATCATACAAGTGGCATGGATTACGAAATCAACAACAAGAACAACAACAAGAACAGCAACAACAACAACAACAAATAGACCACACAATGTCAGGGACGTGCAAAAACGATTTTTACCTCTTCATATTTCCAAATATAGAACACGAAAGCTATCAGAGTTAAGTGTTTATAAACAACTATAAATATAGCTTATGAATTTATATACATGTAATATCCCTGGACCAAATACTTGTTATTATTTCCTGATTGATTGTTCGTTTTCTCTGCGCTGTCTGTCTGTGTATTTATATTTGTCTCCTCTCTCTCTCTCTCTCTTTCTCTCTTTCTTTCTCTTTCTCTTCCTGTGTTAACTTAGTCTAGGTATTTATTGTTGTTTGCAAGACAATAGTTCCTTCTTTCATATCTGTGTGTGTGTGTGTGTGTTTATGTGTGTGTGTGTCTCTCTGCCTCTCATTTTCTCTCCCCGTATCCATATCTCCCCCTTCTTTCTCTCTCTCTGTCACACGTCACACACTCTCCCCCCCTCTCCCCCTGTCTCTCTCTCTCTCTCTCTTTCTCTCTCCGTGTTAACTTGTAGAATGTTATGTATGCATTCATTCGTTTGTGCAATTTCGAAATTTCACTTCAATTTGTATACAATACATATATATGACATATATAATTGATTCACATGACTTACATCAAGTTGACAGTCTTGTTTGTTCTGTCTACATCCAAGATTTGCAAAGAACAGGACAATGCTAATTGTCATAAAAGGACTCTCCGATCGGATCTCTAAACGGTTTATAGCCAACACGTACAAAGTGAGTTAGAAGAAACATTAAACGATTCAGTCTTGTTCATTAATTAACAAGCAGGATTAAAACAAAAGGGGATGACAAAACCAAAAATAACAAAACAAAACAAAAAACCCAAAGATTGAAAACAAATAAAAGCAAATGGACAGAAAGAAAACGCACACAAAATAACTGAAAAAATAAACGATCAAACTTGAATGTCAGGAGAAATCATCATAAACATGACATGACTAGAAGAGAGCCCACGGAGATTCTTAAAATTTAGGTCAAATTGTTATGAAAGGAAACGTGATTGGTATTTTGAACGCCTCATTATAATGTACAACTCGGGTAAAACACACTCGCAAGTTTACTCTTCAATTATTATCGCCTCTTCAGAATGACGTCAAACATAGTAAGCTTTATCATCTTTAAGAAAGCAAAAACACAAATCTTTATGCAACAGTGTTGTGTGAAAAATTTCAGATGGATCTATTTAGCAGTTTTGAGTCCATAAGCCTGTTATGAGTTTTGTTGCTGATTTATAGTATTGGTATATATATTTAACAGCAAATCTTTAAACTGAAGTGGGAAGAAAAGGGTTTCCTTAGTAAATAAAGCGCAACTGTGTTAAAAAAAAAAAAACAAAAACAAACAAACAATTAGACACGGCCTGTTTATTCTGAAATTACCTAATGCTTAATTGAAGTTACGTTTATGACAGCGCGTCAGTCCAGCAGTGGCGATAGCAGGCTTCTGTTCTATTAATAAATAAAAGAAAGCACGGCAAACACACTATAACGATATACAGACCTCAACTCAATCTTTTCTTATTCGAAAGTTAAGTGAGAACGTGAGTTGCGATAAAGCAAAAACTTACTCACTGATAGGTCGGTATGTTCCGGCGATCCTCCGTAACGATCATGCAGGCGCACAGTAAGCAGATATTACAATAAACATCTCGTCTGGCTTTACTTACCTGCAGAACATATCCAGGTTGGTCAGTTACTTAATTATGCGCATGTCAGCATGTGGGACAGAACCGCCCCCGGCGTATTGATCGCACCGTGATGAAAACAGGGAAGGAATTCTCTTTCCTGAATTATTGTTCATGTTATCGCATAAAGCATTTTATGAATGCCCTCTCCTACCAGAATTCGACATAGGGCTCTAAACATACCCTACGGTTTTCTATGCCATATATCACGACAGGATATTCTAACGCACGGTACTCTTATAAAACGTTCTTTACTTGATAGCTCATGCTTAAAGAAAAAACAACAACAACAAAGAACAACATGATTTAGCTGTGAGTTCTCTCTATCACCTCACTCACTCCCATAAGCCAGTCGCAGGGGCAAAAAATATCAAAATAAGTCCAAAGTTTGGGTAAACCAATGTCTCATATCTAACTAAACTGTTTCAACTCCCTGATTGAGGGTATATTTGTGCTTTAAATAAAATCAGTCTTCAGGTTTTAGTCTCAGATGTGGCTTCGTCATGCGGATTGAATCGGTTTACTCAGTGTACGAAATACAGAATGAAATGATAAAATAGATTATATATTATCATGGAATGTAACATTTTATTAAGTGGGGACGATAAAAGAACAAAACAAAATAGCGTTTTGTCAAAGTACCCCTGGATTGTTGTTACCGATGATACAGTTTCAAATGATAACCTAACGCTGACCTTTACATCTAGCCACAGAAGACTTCTGTTCTGGTCCATACTATAGGTCAAAGTCGATGAAATAATGGTTTCCTGTTTCAGTTTGTATTAGACTTATGGTGGTGTGTCGTTCAGTAGTAAAACCTCAGCCCTATCGGTAAGCATCATTCGATGGGGTGTGTATGTGTATGAGTGTGTGTCCTGTTCTATTCTGTTTTTCTTTTCTTTGAAGGAATGGATTTCTAGTTTTTTTTTTTGTTTTTTTTTAATTAGGACTTTCTTTTGATATTTTATGATATCGTTTAAGAGCGCTATCTCCGAAAAAAAAACAACAACAACAACAAACTATATAATCCATAACTGATTAAATTTAAATTACATCCATTTACTCATATGTTGACCATGATTTGATATACTTTCACAATTTTGGGGTAACTTGTTTGTGAAATCGACCCTACTATTTATAATTATATCTTCACTGCACATGATAAAATCATGGTCGCAGTGCAGTGTTATGGGTGTTGTCTATAGCTAATTTTATTCACCCCATAATCATATCTAGCATTCATTAGATATTTGTATAATTATGCGTGTGAGTGTGTTCTTCTTTACAATATATTCTGGACCTTTTCCTGTTCCTCATTTGATCAGTATACACTTTTTGTTCTTTTTTTATCTTGGTTCCCCATTGACCTTTTGTAAACGAAAGGGCTTTTTTTTTTTTTTTCTTTTTCAGAATCATGTTTTAGATAGTTATTTTACTATTAATAATTATCACCACAATTCCAATTTTGTTGTAGTTGTTGTTTTGTTTCAAGGCCGCCTTCATAAGAATATTTTAGTCTCGATTCACATACTTTTCAACCAATGAACACTGCTCACTCAAAACGTTATATAGGTGCGTGACACAGTGCATCAGACTCCGATCTTCTCCGCACAGTTCAGGCGCTAATGGACACAAACGTCAGAATGGCCAGGAATGCTACCCAAACACTACTTAGGCAAAAACAATAACTCTGATGACCGCCAGACAGACTCAGTATGTGTGGATACTTGACTCTGACATAGATAAATGTTGCACGTCGCTCTTAGAAGACATCGCAAGCTGACAACGGTCTGCTGATTCGTTGGGTGTAAGATTAAGAGTGTTAATGAAGTAGGCCTCAATAACGAAGCATCTCATTGCTCGGTACACAATGAGTTGAACTGTATAGAAGCTTTTGAAAATGTCAGTAATTCCCGTGTCGGAACTGTTTGTGGGGAGTGGTAAGTGTTTGTCGCCATTGTGAGTTTAAATGCACTAGTGAGCAAACGGTATGAATAAGCAGTGTTGTCCTCTATACACAGAGCATGCGTTGTTGTCGCTCATTCAGATTAGATGCCCTTCTTTTATGTCCTCTTGATATTAGTCTAATTCACATATATTTCAATTTGGTCTTTAATTCTATAGCTTTCGAAGACTTGCATAAGGCTTCCTAATCTTAGCGAAAAAAAAAAAGATTCCTCAATCATTAATCGGATGGAAAAAAAGAATCATTTCGTTATGGAAAACTTCCTCGTCAAAATTAATTATTACATTATTTTCACCATCAGTTGATTATCGCCTTTGTTACTTCGAGAAAGCAAAACTTATTGTTGGTTATGGTGTACATACAGCCTTATATGAGTGTACCAACTGTGGGAGTTGCACATCATTCTTCAGACTAGTTCAGGCCAGTCAGTGCAGTGAGAATGAAAGGGAGCACAAGTTACATGCGAATGGACGCAACTCACCTGCAGCATCTCAACAGGTAACCAACGATCGACGGCTGAGCTCTCTGTGCAAGACGGGCTTTGTATGTTTATGTGCACCTTGTGTACACTTGTGCCTTAGACGGTGAACCTTTTCTCAATGAAATGCAGAGCTAGTTAGCTCTTTGACAATTCTCATATCATATTACATCTTCTTATCATTTGTCATTAATACCTGCGTCCAAACGATTAAAAAGCCAGAGAGAGAGAGAGAGAGAGAGAGAGAGAGAGACAGAGAGAGAGAGAGAGAGAGAGAAAAGACAGGGACGTAAAAGAAGTGTAACGGTACGTGTAAAAATGAGAACAAAAATATTATAAAAAGTACCTTGATAACCAGCTAGAATATGATAAATCACTGCCTCCTATTATCAGAAAATGTTGCAAACTAATTTGAGGAGGAAGAATGTGCAAAGGTCCATACAACATTGACACAGCAAAAACCTGAATATTATGTCGGAAGCGCGGGGAGGGGGGAGGACGGGGGCAAAGCAAAGATGTAGCCTAGATACTGGGAGACATGGACCCATTCAAGAATAAAAGTTAGACGTCGAATTCTCTTTAATCCTCTCCTTCGCTACCGTATAACCAACCAGTATGCATTTTGCCCAGGCTGTGGTGTGCGCCAACTGCAATAAACATAGGATATATCAAAGTTTTCTGTTTCTGAATTCTTAACCCAGGTTTTAGACTGTTAAACTATAATCAGACAAAATCAATTTGAAATTGCTCTGAAAGTCATCCTTCATTGACTTAAGACATTATTATATGGCTAGCTCATCATAACAAAAATAATGTTTTAACAGTTAAAAAAAAAAAAAAAATTGGCAGCGCCTATAGCGGAATCAAACATGAAGATATTAAGAAATTTAAAACCACTCATGAACTCCAAACAATGAGATCGAGGAAATTCTTGCAGGGAAGTCAGCGTGTCAGTCTGTTTGCTCCGCTCATGTCGTGCCATAGGGACAAGCGCTGCTCACCCACGTCCAGCCTCTGGGCCAATGCAAGCTCACCAATATGTGGGAATGTGCACGAACTCACGCAGCATCAATTTAATTTCTTATTCTCTGACGTGTTTCCAAGGTTTCTTTAACATATAATCATCCGACAATGAGCGTATAGAATAAATCATATCATGAATATCAACATCATATCTGCGATTGTCACTTCACTCAGTCTGAAAATGTAAAGTTTTTACTATGACTATCCTTTATGCCGTTCAATGACAGATTTTTCCAATGAATTTTCTTACCAATGCACCTGACTGCAATGAATATTTCATAAAATTTGTCATTTCAATGAATTATTATCTGATTTTGATGTTTCTTTATAGAGGCATCATTGTACAACCTTTCACTGTTGATTTAACTTAAAATAATAGCCCCTCTTCCCCCCCCCCACCTTTTTGTTCTTTTTTGTTGTCTGTGTAGGTTTCAAGATACTGAAGGGAAGGGGAAACTTTTTTTTTTTTTCAGTGCCTCTGACTAGTCCATTATACACATTCATCTGAGCCTTTGTTATGATTCCATTGCACATAAAGCGGCTCAAATGTGGCCTTCACAGCCAGATCAAGAGATAATGGCCGCGTTCACCTGGGAGCGGAAATGGAATCTGCCGCCAAAATGTTTCTACACTCACTTGAGCAACATGCTAAGCTCTGGACTTAAACTACTTTTATTGTCTTCAAAGAATGAGATTAATCTATTTATGCTAAAATTTATTTGAGACGTTTGTGGAAATCTTTTGTCAACCCAGAATGTTAGTTTAACAAAACTTCATTTAGACTTGTCTGAAAGTTTGATTTTAGAGAGCCATCCTTTTTACTAAGAAAATGTATGCGAAGTTCAGAATCGAGTTTTCTTACAAGAACTCATGTATATTTATGTAGTTACTAGTTCAGCTTGTTGTTTTGTGTTGTTGTTGTCATTGCTGGTGTTGTTGGTGGTGCGGGTGATGTTGTGTTGTTGTCTTTTGTAGTTTTGCTATTGATGCTGTTGTTGCTGTTACTGAAAAATTCTATGCCGTTTTGGCAAAGCCTCTCCCTGTCTATTGGGAAAGTTCCTAAACCTAAAGGAGTTAACTGCAAAGTACATAAAAAATATACCTGATAGTACTCAGTGCCAAAGTTCAAGAACAGAATGTCTTATTGTCTTATCCTGAGGAAACAGGGCCAGGGCTTGGTTACGTGCGTGAGTACTAGGAAGAACTTAGGTAATGTGCATTATGACAGGGAAAGAATGCAAGGACGGGATTGCCGTGACAGTGGCACCAGATTACCGAAAATACGCAGGATTTGTAGATATAATGGAACAAAGACTGTATTCAAGTACCATAACAACGCCCGTTTCGTCATTTCGTCGTCTATTCAAAACAATCTTTTCCATCATTTCAGTCCCTAACAACTGCTTGTTGTTATTATACGCTACAGAGAGATCATTAAATTGAATGCGCCTTTCTCCAGGTTTCAGAGAAAGGGCACTTTGTTACAGCATGTTTGTGTAGTTTGGTTGCCAACGTTGACTCGAGTACATTTCGCAAGTTTCAAGTACATGATGTACTTGAATATTTTTGTCCCAATTACATCAGCATCACTGGAAGCTAATGAGAAATGTACGTTCGTTAAACCATGAGCTTGATTGACATTGCGTCGTAGACGTCATAGACGTGTTCAGAGCCATTACATGATTGTCCGTTTTTTTTTTTCTTTTTTCTCTTCTTAGGCTTTAATTTCGTCTGGAGTCATCGGAGCGTCCTTTAACGACACAATGTACAATGCGCTCTTGTATGCAAGGTATCTCTTGCAGTTGGACCTTGCAGAGCCCACCCTTTCTAAAGCAAGAAAGTTTTAGATGGGCTGCCTACAGGACCGTATGAGCCTTGACACTTGCCCACCACTGCTTGAATTCGATAGTCTGTGAGTGCCTTACTTCTCTGTCAGGCTTGTCTCATGACCGTTCATGCGCCGAATTTATTTAAAGACAGAGAATAAGCATTAATTAAATTTACGTCATCTTCGAATCCATCTGACAGGCAGTGTCAGATTTTGAGTCACTTAGTTATTCCCTTGCACACTTTAGGTATTGAAATTGTCCTAGATGCATTTTTCAAAGAAGTGTCATATGTCAGATTCTCTCGACAAGTTATCGAATCGAATATCATCTCTTCTTCCCATGGAAAAAAAGTGTATTTTAATAACTTAAAAGCCAGAGTGACGTATTGTCATCTCTTGCAAAAAAAAAAAAAAAACATAATTAATTAAGATTGATTTATATCTGAAAAATCTTAGAATTTTACAAGTGAAAATGACTTTTTTTTCAGGTGGATACTTTTGGTAGTGAACGACAGTCACACTTAGAAAAATGAGATGACTGCCACAACTTAGTTTTATTTGTTTATTATTTCTAGTGGTTGAACTATCCAGTAGCCTTCTTGAGTGGGTTAGCTTGGTGTTTAGCCATCCGAAAGGGAAGAAAAATATATTTTCAAAAATGCATAGCAGCTTCAGACCATATGAAAAGTAAGATCGAATTAGCAAACTGTACAGCAATGTCTCTTCTCCTCATCAAGAAAATAATTGCAAAACCAGTGGTTATATTTTTCCTGTAATCAGAGGTGTTTAGTTTAAAAAACCATAAAAAAAGGCCTTTTTTTTAACGCCAGTTCAAACGTAACACAAAGAATGGACTATTGACCAAATATAAACCACAAAACGATTTGAAATGTGTATGGGTACAGATTCCACCCTTCTCTTGTTGGCCCCACGGCGATACAGGCATATTGAACGCATGTTTAGTCTTTGTTTTGTGAGCAGAACAAATGTGACACCAGAATCCCATCTGCAAGCAAGAATGCCAAATTTTTCAATGGACTTCATCTGAATCACCCATCGCTCACATGGTCGTAATGAAGAGCCCGTTTGTTTAATATTAGATTTGTCACGTGATGCGAGCCACCCTACTTTTGTTTCTTTGTTGTTGTTGTTGTTGTTTTGTTTTGCTAAAATCTTGTAACACGTGTCGCTGTTTACAGTGACCCATTATGGGATATTATTTCAAGGCAAAATATACTATATTAATGATTTAAGACTATGCGAAGAAAAATGGAGTACTTTTTCTTTTCCTTGATTATTAGTTGAAGAACCTGCGCCGAATCCTAGGCATATCCTGGAAAAACAAAGTGACCAATGTTGAGGTTCTCACTCGGGCTGGCCTCCCTAGCATGCTTACCCTCCTAAAGCAGCGTAGACTCGGTTGGCCTGGACATGTTTACCGCATGGATGAAACAAGAATACCCAAAGCAATGCTCTACGGTGAACTCTGCAGAGGAGGCCGAAGCTCAGGACTCCCCAAACTGTGATGATACAAGGACAAGGTCAAGGAAGACATGAAGGACCGGAACATGGAGGAAATCCTCACAACTGACCGCCCTAGCTGGAGGAAAACCCTCATACAACATCTGGAGTCCGGTGAAGAGAGAATCAAGCAGGCAGCACCTGAGAGGAGAGCCAGAAGGAAGGCACAGAATATACATTCTGGCTTAAAGGATGTGTGCGACATCTGTAGGAGAGACTGTTATCCCGTATTGGGCTCCTCAGTCATAGGGCACTTTCCACAGTCAGGAATGACTGAAGGTGGCCAACAACAGCTCAGAAGACTTGATATTTAGCATCATTTTCACAGTTCGATTTCATATATCATAAACATGGCGGTTTAAAACGAGTTCATTACCTGTCAACTGAAATTGAGGCACAACAGAAACACACACAAACACACACACACACACACACACACACACACACACACACACATATCGCATGCACACAAACACGTACATACATTCACGCCACAATACTAATTTTGCCGTACATACGGATTTTGCGATTACTTGAAAATGACATTCATATATTGAAATAAAGCATAAGCTTATTTTGCAGTCGAATATATTACATGAAGCCGTCACATGTATTTTTTCTTATTGTTTGCTTACCTCGGCCACTAAATGCCTATGTTTTTAATTGCCGTTTTTGCTTATACATGTATCAAGACGCGAAATTCCATTGTAAAGAATTGAGATTAATGAACATTTCGCTCTGCATTTCGCCTCTTTTGATAAAGCCTTTCAAGTATATCACTCATGCTTGTGGCACATCTATCTACCGGGGGAATAAGAAAGATGAGAACCTATTTTGGCAGTGTCTCACAGCTCAGTTGGAGAGAGAAAAGCCCAACGTCTAGTCTTCTTAGATAAAGGTAAAAATATTTCAGATATCCCATATTAAGTGCATTATACGCATTTTCCAGATTATACGCATTAAAATAGTCCTTAGCAGTAAAAAAAAAAAAAAAGTTGTTGAAAAGGAGAGAAGGCGCGGCTGTCCAAGCAAAATATTCAAAACTTAAAAACTTCCACTCACAAATTTTTTCTTACCGAAAAGTTTAGAGAGGCATTTACAGATAATACAGATAAATGGGGTTGGATGGCTTCATAAATTCTAAAAATTCTATTTTTCATGTACCTGTCGTCACTAGTTTTTCTAACAACAGCCTCTGGACAGTTTTATCTGCTTTCATTATCTATTTTCTACACATTAGCTTTTTCCAATTTACCGTGTAATAATTTAATAATCCTCCAACCAGTTTATAAAATCAGTACATAAATAAATATGCCGTGTCCTTCCATGAAACGCACGCACACACACACACACACACACACACACACACACACACACACACACACACACACACACACGCACGCACACACACACAC
>JBCAUA010449908.1:0-17565 GCA_038406235.1 Peronia verruculata | reverse complement strand
GTTGTTGTTGTTGTTGTTGTTGTTGTTGTTGTTGTTGTTGTTGTTGTTATTGTTGTTGTTGTTGTTGTTGTTGTTGATGTTGTTGTTGATGTTAACAAAAAACACTCTGATAAATTTCATATCTTTGAAATCGGAATTACGATGGCATTGGGATATGGAAAATAGCAAATGTCATAATATACAAGAATGAACTAGACAAAAAGTCAAAACATAATTATGATTGCTGGAATGATATTGTTTGACGATTTTGATAGCTTTACAGCGCAAAATGCATGAACCTTATCAGTGTAATGTATAACGTACTCCTGTTCTGTTCCATAATCTGAAACTGCAAAGATCGGATGTAAGGCAGCGCTGGTGTTAAACTGTGCTCAACACTATGTAAAATGTACACATGTTTATTCCTGTCACTTTTGTTTGTGAAGTCAAAGTATCCCTATAATTATACTGCTCACTGAGATATGGAGAGGTAGAACGTCTTGAATCTCATATGTCAAAGCATACATGGGAACAGCCGAGTCATAAGTATCACCAAGTCTGAAGTTTTTGGTGCAGCTGCTACAGTCCAACGTATTTTATACAGCATTAAAGGTTCATTGTGTTATGGATTATTCCAGTGTCAGAACGTTCATATTTTATAAGCTATTGATTAGGCACTAGTCGTATTTTTGGAAATAAAATTTAAGAGAAAGGATAGTGAGATGTATTTGGAACTCTGAAGATTAAAACATATGTAAACGTGAACGATAGCACAGAACACAAACTACATCAAGTACAGAATGCAGTTAGAGAAAACATTTTCTCCACAACTAAACATTAACCTCTGCCACTTCACCTATAGAACCACAAATATCAATATAGTTTTCTGTGTTTCACTTTTGTTAATTTTTGTAATTATTATTGGTATCATTGGTACTGTTGTTGCGGCTGGTATTGATATTCATTATTTCTTTTACTTGGCTGAAATGTCTAATATTTTTACCAGTCTGGGTGATATTTACTTTTTCCACAATGTTATGAGCCCAGGGTAAACTTATCTGTTCGGGGACATTTGTTTCACAAGATAAGTAACATTAGCTGATCAAATAACCATTGCGGTCTTGTGATTTACATAAGTTTGATGTAAGAAGCCAAGAACCTTCATGTGACAGTTAAGTTTTGTTGTTGTGAGGTCATTATCTTACAGGTATTGATTTTCTCATTACAGAGAGTCCAACCTCATACAGAAGAAAGGTTGAAGTATCTCCTGGACAAGTTTAATTGGTACGTTTATGGCTTTGGTTTTTGTCATGACAGGTTAATTTTGTTTCTTTGTTGTTGTTTACTTTCGTTGCTTGTCGTTGTTGTGTTCTTTTCAAGTGTCTGTAAACATGTAGTGTGTATTCTGTTGTGTATTGTTGTTTACAGTTGCAGACTTGGGTCTCCAGCAGCCATGGATAGCAATGCAAAGTCCTGTGCATTGTTTTAGCAGCAGAAATCCTCACAAGACCCGTGTTGAATTGAGCAACTGCTGTTATTAATAACGGCAGTACAAAAGAGTTAGCAATGCCATCTGTTCCCTCAGTTTGATAGATAAGTTTGCATACTTTTGACTCTCCGCATCCAGAACAAAAAATCTGCTGTAAATAAAACAGTGTGTGTGTGTGTGTGTGTGTGTGTGCGTGTGTGTGTGTGTGTGTGTGTTTTAGTCATAGGAACAGTTTGGACCTATGAACTGGTACAAAATGATTCCACTTAAACACACACACACACACACACACACACACAGAGAGAGAGAGAGAGAGAAACGACATTTTGACCCGAAACTGGCCAGATCAGGTGCCGCCCCTTTCCTCTTAAAAATCTCTCAATCCCTTCTTATACTCTTTTTTCATCTGGAAAATCTGTTTGTTTTAAATGGAATTGTACACCATTTACATTACTTAATGTTTGTTTATTAGAGGTCAATGTTTTCCTGATATCAGGAAATTGTTGTTTTCCTTCTACCAATTTTTTTTTCAGATGTACCTGGCAACCTTTAATTTCCTTTCACCTTATTGGAGTTAATCTCTTTGATCCTCCTGTTCTCCGAGACTCATTCTCGTTTTTCCTTGATTTTCTTGGCAGATTGGCTTTGTCGGCCCATGCGGCTCTTGTGAACGATTTTTTTTTTTGTTGTTGTTTTGGGAGGGGGGGGGGAGGGGACTGCTCTATTGTTTTGCAATGTTTCGCTAGATTTTTCTAGCCATCAACTTTCTGGGAAGGTTATCTCAAAAAAGATATTTAAATGATTGTTTCCTTTCTGATGTTGCTTCTGTCTTAATATTGTCCTAAATGCTTTGTGCAAGGAAATTGCCGGGTGTTAGATACCTCTAATAAGTTGAGTTTTCAATCCTCATTAGAGAAGCCAGGGAGAAAGAGAAAGCTATTAGCATAAACAGTGCAATGAGGTGACAGAAGATATAATAAAGTTAATATCACGTGTGGGCAGATTTCTGCAGTCAGGTTTTTAGCAGCCATCACCTGTATTTTCAACAGTTTTTCATCTCTTTGTTTTTGAAGCTCTAGACCTTGCTTCTAAACTCATTATTTGCAGGAGTTACCTTTACGATTCTTGCAGTTCTTTGGACTTAGGTCTTTTCCGAAAATGTCTTTGACTTTATTCAGATTAATATTCTTTTTTAATTCTTCATCTATTGTTTCTGACAATATTTTGCCGATTTTTTTTTTCTTTGCTGTTCATCTCTTTGAACTGATTTAACTCTTTGTAACTCTTCTGAGTCTGCTCCTCTTGAAAAAAAAATCTTCACAAATTTGTTCTATTTGACTCATCTGTGATAAACGATTGCCAGAAACAATAGAACAAGAAATTAAAAAGATTATTGATCTGAATAAAGTATTTCTTTAGTCTCTTTGTTTTGTTTTGTTTTGTTTTGTTTAATTTTCAAATTTTCACCAGTGTAACCTGTGCCATCTTTTTTAAGACATCATAATTCTTTGTAACATTGTCCTAGTCTTGTCCCATTCTCACTTTTTTTCAGAGGGATGATCAAATAGGAGAGAATAAATACAGTGCATGATTTATAACGTCTGCTCTAACTAGATCAATAAAAATGTGGGATAAGACAAAATGGTCCTTACGTGAGGGAGTATTGGTATGATTGATTGTGTCAACAAACGGATGGCATTTGTGAAATACCTAGCTATAGATCTCTGTGACAGAGACGGTGTGACGTTGTTTTCCCTTAAAATTCAAATCCTGGTTGTGCTAGACCATAAAATCACATGCTGAGGAGATCACACGATCCTTGAGAATAGAAGATATACGCACAAGTGTAGTAAAAACATTACCTGCACAGCAACATTTGTGATGACAACATCAACAACATTGACAGTAATAACACATCATCAACAGCTACATCAACAACAGTATAGCAACAACAACAACAACGGCAGCATCAGCTCAATAAGTGCCAAAACACACATACACACGCAAACGTCAATGGAAACAATGTGAACACTAACAGACTACAAGAAACAAGCCATTAAGTTTGACAGACAGGTACAGCTAAAATCACAACATAGACATAGGGGAAAGCAATATCACCAATACCAAGAACATCAACAACAACAACAGTATAATGAGGAATATTGTGTTAGCAACAACAGCAAAACCACTGAAACATCTGCGATATTTACAACAATTGTATGCAATGTAGAACATAAAATAGTGGGGAAATAAATAACTAGGAAATAACAACAACGACGACAACAACAAGAGAAGCAGAGGAGACTCAACATAAATAGCCAGTCATAAACTCATTGGCTGAATTAAATTCGTCTAAATGGTTTATCAGACATGACTTATAAGTGGTCAATTTCATAGTTTTGTATGAAAATATTTTATCCCATGACCAGTTTCTGCTTTCATTTCTGCCAGGCGATTCAATTGATGATGTGAGAGATGATAACAAGAGCGGCAAATGGACCATTTAGGACTTCAAGGCCCAAGATATCAAGAAATTATTGGGTTACCAAGCACACACACTTTGATTTTATAACGTACAGCCATGTGGACTTCAATTTGTCTCTGCATTGATAGGCTAACGCTAAGTCACCAAGAGGAACCTCAGAACCAATCCATTATCCTCTGACTTGTTACTGTCCCAAGAAAATTTAAAACATTTTTTTTCCAATTGTTTATATCTTGGTATTTTTTAAAGACATCATTGACTGTTTCTGTCTCTTGTCATTGTAATGTTTTTAATCATGTAATATTCAAAAGGCATAAAATGGGATTTATGTTTTATGATCCCGATGATACAGAGTATTGTCTCATTTGGGCTGTTATTTTAAGTGTATACTTGTAGTTTGTGTACCACGTATAATTTTTTTTCCCTCAAATTTTGCAATGCAGCAATTACCTTGTTCTTTCGAAAGTTTCTTCATTATTCCATGCGAAATTGAACTAAATTATCTATTTTGTACATATTACATAAAGCTGATGCAACATGGTTAATATATTAAGAACTCTGGAAATTCCTGAACTATACTGTGATCCGAGAAAAATGCAGCCGCACCGCACTTTATGCGGCCGCATTTTACCCACTTGCCGCAAGATTACCGAACTTCTTGCCGTTTTGGCACTGTTTGGCTTTTTTGACCATTTTGGAGCATTTTTCCGCATTTTTCGGCATTTTGGTATATTTTAATTATGGAAGTGAATAGAAATTCTTTGTTGATTTTGATTTTTTTTTTAATTTGGCAGATTTTTCTTACCTGGCACGAAAACAAATACAGGTACATAACTAGTAGTTTCTTTAATGCTGCAACTACAGTCGACCTCTACAGCACTAAAGTCAGAACGTAAACAATCGCTTAGGAGACGTCTAGCTCTACAAAAAATCCATCAGAATGTCTGAGAAATGCGGTCGTCTCCTACCCCCTCCCCCCACGTCCATTTTTCACAACATCTCAATTCATGTACGGATACATTACTGGATGAGGAGACTTAAGATGACGAATATGACGACTGTGGTAAGAATCTGTGCGTGAGCCAGAACTGGACCCTGAAATATCGAGATTGAGGAGTGACGATAATCAAGTCTGGCTTTGTGTCCTCAACATATATAGATCTACATAATTTAGATCTGAATTTGGGCCTACTGCTAGCTATGGAGAGGGACTATAGGAGAAGTTGTAAGGGGAAAACACAGAAGAGAGGAGGGTTTCCAGTCAACTCCTGGTCTGCTTGACATAGCCAATATGATTAGTATGAAGATATGACTCTTGAAAAGTCTATTGGGCTGACGCAATGGCTGCCATCCAAGCAAAAATCAGTGTTGTATGGGGGAATGAAAAATTGGTTTTCCAGAGTTTACGTCTGACAACCAATACCTTGTTTTCTGTGTTTAATCATGATTAGTACACCCTTTTTGGAAACTTATGTGACTGGCTGAATAGACTTAGCCCAAGGACTTGAAAATTAAATTGGTTTAATTTTTGCATGTGTGTTGGTGGTTTGTCAGGCTGAGGTACTACAAAAGGTGTTCAGCTATATCAGCTTTATTTATCGGGACCTTTGATGATAAATGCAGTAACATCAGGTTTTTGCCCTGTCCATTGATCTTGTATTTGTCATGTTTGTATTACAATTATGGAGCGAAAATCTGGAGATTATCCATGTCAGCAGTGCCTTTTTTTTTTTTAAAAGTGTTTAGCTTAATTACTAACCCTGTTATTATGTAATTATAGACCTATGTTAATATATTCTTGCTAGTGGGCTGTGCAGACTTTTATCTGAAAACGTTATAAAGATGTTGTAATTTATGTTGCACTTTTTTGGCATATTTTCAATAATTTTGGCATTTTTTGGGGGCACTTTTTGCCGCATTTTTTGGCTCTGAAAGTGGCATTTTTCTCGGATCACAGAATATCCTTCCAGCATATCTGTACTATTACAGCAAATAAAGGTCACAGCAAAAGCCTGCTCTACTGGCTCCCTAGTGCATAAGACACAAAGTTTTCTGAAGATGGAAACAGAAAAATGAAAGCAGAGTACAGAATTACACTAAATTAGTGTCATGTTTTGTGACACTATCAAAGTCCCAAACTAATATTTTTCTGTCAAGTATTTTCATGACAAGAGAGAAAAAAGCACATGCATACACTGCATGGAAAAAAATATAAATAATAATAAAATCAACACTGAATAAGAGAATTTTGGTCCAGATACAGTTTTATAAGAACTCAGACATACATGTATATAAATAATAATAATAATAATAATAATGGTGAGCATTTATAAAACACCTATCCTCCTACAGTGTACAAGTTCTAAGCCCTTTACAAAAAATATGATCTGTGACTTGTTCTGCACATCCACAGCTGACATCTTATCTATTTTCAGCAATACATCCAAACAAAACATTTTCTACATTTGAAAATTGACGAACCAAGAATATCAATCTTTCTAACTCTACCTCTGCATCAATAATCTTGGTCATAGGAATAGTTGGGATCACAGGACAAAATATACAATTTCAACAAACTAATTATTCTTTACAATCTTGTGAGAATATCCCACAAGGAGAGAAAGAAATCTTCAATCAAGTAGTGAAATTGCACTTGTTCATCTAAAGAATTCTAGCTACCAGCATATGAAATGCTAAGGAATAAAACAGGGTATTACAGCCTTGGTTTCAATCCAGCTCATTATGTTTGTAACCAACAAGTAGCCTCATTTTCTGATCACAATAGTGGCAAAATTATAGCTACAGTGCTCTGTTTGTTCTGCTCAATGACATGCTTCATTATAACTTTCACTGATTTTGATGGTAATGTTTTCAATAGGAATATTTGAAACAGGAACTAACCACATACAATTTTATGACTACTGGAGCTTTTATCTCTACATTTAGAAAGTTGAAGGTGAGATTACGCACAATGCAATTCAAGACATAGAAACAAAAGTCAAATAGGTCTATATCATCATTTTTTCATTCACATCTCGTGTGATACTACACTTTGACCTTAGCCAAAAGTTGAAATGCAATCATCATGTCATATGGTCACTTTCATAAAACATGGGGAATAAAAGATGAGTTAATTTTGTCAAGTTCAATAAATCATGAACAAAAATAACATTTTAAAAAAATAGTATTTTTGTTTGCCTTACAAAAAAGAGCTACCATTTAGCTTTTATATGTCAAGTAACAAAATAAAATGAGTCAGACTGATCAGCACAAGTGCAGGGTACAGTATTTGAAAAACATTAAAAAATGCCTATTTTGAATAGTTGAACCCTTTAAAGCCTGGGGAGTTGTGAGAAATCAGCCAATGAAGATTAAACAAATGTATGGGAATACATATTTTAGTCTTAGAAATAAGGCCATTAGCCTGACATAAATCTATCAAAGACCTATACATGTAATTTTGGACCAAGAAAGACTATGCAACCAAGAACTTCATATTTAACTAGTAGTCTAGATACTTTATTTGCAGGCCATTTGGCTCAGAATTTGTAGGACAATTCTGTGTACCTTTTTGATGCACTTTTGATTTCTTACTCAAGTAAACTGTCATCATGGTGATGTAATGCTGAGATGCCCTCACTAATCATATATCAAGATGATCTTACTATATGCAAATATAATAATTATAATAATAAACATTCCTCACAAAACCTGTGACAAGAATTTTAAACAATCAAAATTTGACAGAACATAACAAGATCATAAACAAAAATGGTGTGTGGAAATAAGTAATTCAAACTGATCAGCCACTTCAGTGTAAATTAAAGAATACAGTGAAATAAAACATACCCCAGACCAATCCAAAATAACACTAACAACAATCACACTTCTGCCGATGGTTTCACTTCAATCTGAATGTAAAAAGTAAATTTCCAGAACCCAATAACTACTGGTTCCTATCCTCTGTGACTGCTGTTGCTGAGAAAAAATAACCCAAATACCACTTCACTGTCAGTGTTGTGTATGATATCTGAGCCCTTGCTCTACGGGTAGTCCATTTGTCAGCTGCTATCATCTACTGATTTAAGAAGTGGGTGTGAGGCCCGAGAGAGATTTTTTGTAACAGTTGAACTACAGACGTTTGTAAACTTCAAACTTGGATTCATCATGTCCAAATTAGAGGAGAAGTCTGGAATTTTTTAGTGTTTTCCATCTGATTGCCATGACAATGCTGCATATAGGGTTTTGCATTTTGAAAATTAACTATTTTCAAAAACCTAAGGCTCCTAAAGTATTGAATGTAACTGTTTGAAATTTTGTACGTCAGTGAGACAGTAGTTTACAAAAAGACAACAAGCATTTTTTTTCCCCCCATAGGTCATATGATGTCTGTCATAAATTTTTGAAATATGTGTACTAACAGATGTGCAAATTTCTCAATTTTCCACCAATTATCCATTTTTCAAAATGTGAACAAAGCTCATTAAAAAAAAAAAAAAAGATGCATTTTGCATTGTGGGAAATGGATATTCAAAATTTGAAATCAATTGGTTCAGAAATAAAAAAGTTTTCAGGAAAAATATTTTTTAAAAAAACATACTTTTTGAGAAAACTGCAACTGAATTTTCATGTTTATATATTAATATTATAAATATAGCCCGTTGGTGGGTCATTTTAGTGCAGTTTAGATCCATAAGCAGATATGTCTCACCAAACCCATTATTTTTCTCATCTCAGAAGAGGTCAAAGTGTATAAAAACAGCAACAACCAAGTTTAATAGTCTGACTCCAAATCCTCATTTTCAGGGTCCACACCACTCCTTTAAAAAGAAAACGATGCTTTGTCAATGATATGAAAGAGAAAAGAATGGCCTGTCACGTAGTTGTGCTCTAAACTCATCAAAAGGACAGTCATGAGAAGTTCTGCTACGGTCTTAAACAGTTAAAATACTAAGCTCAACATCTCATGATAATAAACTAATATACTGCATAGAAACAATATATTTCAAACTGACCAGCCAGTATAGTGTAAATAACAGAACACTGCCAAAAATCCAAACCAATGCAAAACAACAGGAATCACATTCAACCAGTTTGATTTCACCTAAAACTAAAGACATAAACTGGAAATTTTCACATAAAAACATTCTGCTGTCTTATGTGTGATCTCAGAGGATTCAAGCTCATCCATTTTGTCAACTGCTTATCATTCATTGCAGCTGCCTCAGCCCCTGAGCAATTTAGGTTTATATTTGATACATTACTTCTGAAGTAAATGTAATCGACTATTACGGCTTAGTCGACAAAACGAGGACTTACAAATATCATTATATATGACGTGGTCTTGTTCATGGTTGTAGCTGTTGCTATGTACTACATGCATTCTATTTTGCTACTTGTGTATCAGTGGACAGCACTCAGGAAGTTAAGTAGTCTTGGTATCCTCTCTCACACACATACATATAAAAAACGGTCTTAAAACTTGAGTACAGACTTCTGTCTGGTCTGCTATATTTACTTGGTAATACCTTGCACTTGACATATAATATTATTTCCCTTAAAAAAACATAAATGTGTTCCTTATTTTAACAAAAAAAAAAAAAACAAAAAATTGTTCTCTATTTATTTTTTATTTCACTGAGTAAAAAACAAAAAACAAAACTAGAGCAGAAAAAGAGGGGTATGAACAAAATTTACAGCTGATATTGTACTTTCAGGCATTTGATCAAAATTTACCATAAGAACAATTTCAAATACACAATAACACAACTAAACAAATATTATGGAATAAAAACAGAGGAAGTGTTTTCTTTTTGATAAACACAAAATGCTTATACTACAGAAATCCAAATCTGTTTGGATAATGCTCTGCAAACACATATTACATGCTATATCACTAAGGTGGGGAGATAACAGACTCCACCTAATCTGAAACACAACTTAAATAACATCAAAGTATATTTTATGTAGGAATAAAAATTCTACGAACCCATTATCATTAGTGTGTGTAAATTTAAATAAAGACGTGATCTGCTGATTCAGTCCAGGCAAACTGATGGCAGAGGATTACATCGTCAGTGCCTTATGACACTGGCGTACATCACAATGCAGTTTATGACTTATAGCATTCCTGAGCATGAGAACAATCAGATAATGCTATTAAAAAAAAAAAAGAAGTGCACCAACATAACTATGGACTAGATAAATAAATCCTAATGTATAACTCATCAGATGACTTGTGCTATAAGTTTATTTTCAGTATCTGAAAAGTGTAAAAAATGGCTGATACCATGCAATATACCAGAGGAATGATTGGTGTAACTGTAGTATAAGCATTTTGCAGCCAGTATATTGAGACGCAACACGATGAAATCAAGCACTTGCCAAATCAAGGCCATCAGAGATATCACTATTTTTTTTCAACAGTTAGTGAATTTTCAACACATTTAAAGTTTGTTTTTTGTTCACAAAACCCTCCTATGCCTGATTTCAAATGTATCTCAGAATTTCAATTACTGTAATATATTCAGTAAAGATTCAAAAATTGTAACTTAGTGAAATGACTTAAATGATGATTTATAACTAAGGATTAACAAATTCAACTACAGCAACACATCACCCCCATCTTCAACTCCCTATGTCATGACCTACTCGAGGCAAAACACAGATTTTTTCAGCAATAAAAAGTGAAATAAATAAGTTTTGATGTGACACAACTCCACACATTAAAAAATTGACCAGTGCCTGATTTCAATACCCCACATCTTCTATATAGCACAACAAACAGGATGACATTAACTAGCATACTTTTTATTATAATTCTTTCTTGGACTCATCACCAGCACTTCCAGCAGGCACTGACTTCCAGTAGTAGATGAACTGGGCTGCAATTGTTCCATTTAAGATAGAGGACACAATGTAGGTTACAATGACCATAATGTCTCCTGTTTCTTGAATAGAGGTGAAAATTCTAGCGATGGCCCCGAGAAAGAGCAGATACACTGTGATAACTGATAGCTGACCAGTGCTGCCATTTCTGTAGTTGGTGAGTGCTTGAATGCCCTGAAAGAGACAGACAAACAATTGTGAAAACAAAAAAGAAAGAAAGAAAAAAGAGAGAAAGAAGGGAAATAAAGAAAGCAAGACGAGAAACAAAAAAGAAGGGAAGGAAAGAACAAAGAAAGATGGAAAAATAAAGAATGAAAGAATATTCTCAGAATATTCACACATTTCATGAGGCATTTTTCACATGATCAGATGGGCTGTTTGCAATGTCACAAATGTAATTACATGTAAATGCTACTTGGCATGACCATATTAATGTTAATTTTATAACTCATATTAACAAAATAGATTCTCCTCATTTCCCTTCTTCACACACACACACAAAAAATACCAAAATAAAAACAAAAAAACAATAAAATAAAATAAAATGAGACAAAAAAAAGTGGGCTGCTAGGCAGATGGCTCTGAGGTGGATGGGCTCTTGGGTGGACTGAAAGGTTATGCAGCCCATCTGACTTCTGTTTGGTCTGCTATGTGTAACTGATTACTGCTGTTAATTAAAGATGCATGTATGTCTCTATATGATAATAACAGATTTCTTCATTATGTGTGCATATTGTTGTTAGATCTAATGGTTGCCCACCTTTCTTCAATCTTAATCTATAATTTCAACAATAACGCTGAACTTCTTTCAAAGATTGAGTGAGTTTCCGTGTTGAATAAAACCATGATATGGCTAGTTATCTCACCCAAAAAAGGCACGGGTGACACAAGTGTCTAAAATTACCCAGTAAGACCGAAGTAAGAAAAGTGACCAGGCAGGAGGCTAAATATATTCCCCCTTATACAAACACCAATCATGGGCACTGTCCCATGTGTTTGTAGGCAAGGGAATTGCTAAGTGCTAGTCCAGATGTGGTTTGGTTACAGTGACACATCCCTGATCACTCCCCCTCCTCAAATTCCTCTTCCCTCCACCCCTCCCCATTTACTGCACATTTAGTGCTGAGCCTTTGTGTCTAGTGGACAAAATGCTGTGAAATTATACCATGAATATTCAAGCATCCTGGCTCAGCACCGGGCTCTTAGGCAGATTTTTTATTTGGATGTGGATTCTTAGGCAGGTAAATTATATTCAAAAATTATGTTTCGTAGCAGTGGTAGACCACTGTATTCAGATACGCAAAGGAGAAATAGATAAAAAAAAGCTAATACATGTAGTTACTTAAATATCTCTCAGTTATGCAAGTTGGCAGGGAATGCAATAACTAGGAAGTTTATTGCACCAAAACGAAAAAAGCATATACAAACATATTTACAACTTACAAGTACATTTAAGAAACATGTAAAGCCTGACAAATTCATGCCTTCTCTTTGTTTTTTATAAGTAAGGGCATTACCAGCCCTTGAGATAACCAGCCTAACAAAACTCTTTAGGCAAAGCAGAATTAATAGTCCCATATAACTTCCTCATACCAATTCAGTTATCAGGCTCTCACCTTGAGCCAGCTATGAGATAACTACATTACCACTCCCTCTACAAAACCCCTCTTCACAACAGGCTTACTCTGAAGAGACAAGGCCATACTTCACTTCTGTAACTCTTGTGTTTAGATAGGCCTAGTCATGGCTACTTTTATGTTTACATAACCCCTATCATATAGACAGTGCTATAATGTGAACGTTTTTCCTTTTTTTTTTTTTTTTTGAATAAGTCAAGATTTACAAAGCACTACAGACTGTATCTTGTGGTAGCATCCGTAATAATATGAAAGAGAAAATAACAAAAACAATTAGGTATTTATTGCAAGTATTTGTTCAAGATAAAACAAAAGGATACCACCTCTTCAGTGTTTGGTGAAACCAGTTTATCGCTCATGAGGAAGCCAGACTACTTAAGCTGGAAACTCCGACTTTATCTCTAGTTGTTCCTTTATTCTAGACCTGCACATAATCCAGATCTCCCAGAAATTGACTTTGTATTGAGAAATAAGAACACAGAAATATTCCCAATAAAAGAGTCACATATTCCTGAGAGCAGTGAGTCGGGGTGAATCAGTTCCCACTTTTGGCTGCCGCCCTCTGAGTTTGAATACACACTGCTACCATTTCGCTGAGCTTTATCTGAAGTGTAACTGTTATTAATGCTGATTTACATCCTTATGCATGTTATGGTGTTTTTTTTTTATGAGGACAAAAAAAAAAAAAAAAAGACTGGATAAAATGTTAGCATTTTTCTTTCTTTTTTTTTTTTCATGTGGCAGTAAGATGAAAAAAAGCAGTTCTGGAACAAAGACCCTTTTTTAACTTATATAGACTTGTGACTACACAAAGTGGAGTGTTTGAGAGTAGGAACAACCTTGTGCTATATCTTTATAACCTTATGCTGGTCTTTACAACAGGCTAAAGTCAGACATTAGACCACTGTAGAGAATGCACAATAAAGGTGACTTGGACCATATCCTTAACATTAGGTCACAGGTAGATCCTTATGATCACACTGAAAGGATGGATTTATGAGGGTTCACTGTTGACCCTGTCCTCAACAATAACCTGTTGATAGCCTTTATGATCAATTAGAAAGGATGGATTTATGAAGGCTCTTACTGACTCCATTCTAGCATTTGTTGTGATTGGTAGCTTTTATGGTCAGCTCAATGGAATGACTTTATGGGGGCTGTCGCTGACCACATCCCCATTTAGCATTAGGGTATGAGCAATCTTTCTTCACAATGATTACAAAAGGAATGCTTCATGATAAACAGGAGCACTGCTGACTTAATCACTTTATTCACCATGTCTCTATTACATGAAAATACAGTAAACTATATAAATGTTGCATCAGCTTGTTTTACTTCAGATGCTATTTCATTGAATATTGTTAATGATATGAATAATAATAATGCTCATTGTGCATTGTAAAATATAATGCATATTATTAACTATATTGTTCTTTCAAATAGCATCTAAAGTAAGACACACTTATACAACATTTACATAGTTTGTTATTTTCATGTAATAGAGACATCTGAATAAAGCCATAATTTTAAATGCACAAAGGACATTACTGATGAAATTGTAAAGAAATATCAGAAATTGTTATATCTTATTATGAAATATAAACACACACACAGGGGAGAAAGCTGTTCCTATTCCCATAGGTAAAAATTTTAACTATTAGTAACAATGAACTAATTATAGCAGTCCAGACAGTGGTCAGATAAACAGCATAAACTTTTCAATCCGCCCATGAATCTATCAGGCTAAGAACTTTTTTTGTCTTCTGGCAACCAGGTTCTTAGGTGGAAATCATTGCACAAGCAAGAATGACATATCTGCTGTACAGAACATAAGGAAAATGAGAAGATGAAATAGATGTTTTAATACCTTGCTACATATGAGCATGAGGATATTCCCTGCTTGCAGTGCTGCGAGGAGACCCAGTGGTGCAGCAGGAGACAAAAGGAATGCCATTATAGCCACATATCCAGATACATAACCAATACCATGGGTTGTTTTCCCTCCATAATATAACACTAGGAATGCAATGGTACTGGTCTGTATAGCTAGGAACAAAGCTTCACCATAGGCCCTGAAATACAAGCAACACACTGTCTGAGATGAGCAACTATTACCCATATTATCTTTCTATCCTTCTCTTTTATTTCTATGGGGGTAAAAAAAAACACCCAAAATAAAAGAGGGGTTAAAAATAGTAAACAATATTCCTAGAATATAATAATTACTCGAGTCAAAATACAGATAATTTCCACTGGTTTGTGATACATTTCTATTCCTATGCAATAAATTACCATACTTAAATCTGGATGACAAAATGGATAGCTCTTTGAAAACCATATCTCCTCTCCTTGAAGAGTTTGTTTCTTGTACTTTCCTACCAATCAAAATTTGAGTATTTAATGAGATATATTTTTTCATTTGTTGAAAATTAACCTTTAAAATTTTAATAAACTGGTGAAGTGCTTTGAACAGTCGAAATAACAGTGAGATAGGAAGTGAATAATGGTCTACTAAAATTCTGGTTCTGAGTTTTGGACAAACCTAGGAAAAAGTAGCAGACTTTAGGAGAAAATAAATTTTCAGGAGCTTACAAGTATTTCTGAGCAATTATAGCTTACGTTAAGTGCATCTGAATAACAATAACTTCAATTTGAATTCACTCACTGGATCTGGCAGCACCCGTGGGGATTAGAAAATACTCAGCTATGGAAACAATGGAGGCTGTTCAGGAAAAAAAGTGAGATATACGTACGAGAATGGGTATTTATGCCCAGCTCCATAAGCCCAAGATGCTGAAATTGCAACAAGCTCAAACGTGATACTGGCAAGACTAATGCCCTCACCGCTCTTGGCACTGAATATTTTGATGATCTGAGGTACTTTCACTGAAGAGAGTGCAAGGTGATGTTGTTAATGCTATTGACATAAGGTTACATAAAAGGTTAATGAAACAATAACTTTCAATACATACTTGTATCATGAATCACCACATTCAAAACGCCAAGTAACTTTGAGGAGGTTTTCAGTAAAATACATGTATATTGTGCCATGGAAGTTAACACTAAATTAATGGTAAAAAAAAGAATAATAGTTTATCTGACACCTCATCTTCAACAGGAAGTAGGCAAATTTTTGTCCTCACTTCACAGTCAAACATTAAAATGTGACTCAGGCGACAAAGATGAAAGCAATGCTTAATTTGATGTTTTTGATTGTTTTTGCTAATTTCTATGACTAACTGATTTTTATTCACCTTATTAGCAGGAATATTCTTCCATTTCCATCCTCTGATTTAAAATTTTTTCACAATTCAAATTTATCAACTTCCTTATTAAATTAATTCCTATGTAATCATTTATGCTTTTATAAACTTTGCTCTCAAAGTTCAGCAACTTATCAATTCGTCGCCCATCTCATGTTGGGGCGTATCAGCGATTTTACCATTTTTCAGAAGAAGCGTTTAAAGTTTTACACTTAGTTTTTGAAAGGGCTAATTTTAAATAACTCTATAATGATTTTGCGGAATAATTCCAAATTTGAACACAATTATCAATGAGATATTGTTTACAATGTGGATGAGTCACTATGCGATAACTGTTAGCAATTTCCTGCCAAAATTGTAAAATGCACCGACACGCCCCTACGTGAAATTATCAAATTTTACTGCCGTCCTCTAAACAGGGATACGCCTAAAACAATACAAAGCATGCTTTATTAAAAAAAAAAAAAGAAAAAATTTACACATTTGTTGATTTTGAACTCTTTTTGATTTTAAAAGAATTATAATGGCTTTATTGAAACGCAATTTTGTTTGAGACATGTTGTTTACAAAATCTTAAAAAGCAAAACCGATTTTTTTTTTCACGCAGACGCCATGGACATAATCTGATATGGCAAACTAAATGCATAATTCTGATGAGCATGAGTACCAAATTTAACGTTCTGAAATCATAATATATATAACCGAAGCAATCGTAATTTGTTATGATACATTAAAAAACATCAAAAGAAAAAAGACAACCAAAGATAAATTTGTAATTGGAATACGATGAAAGCGTAGTCATTATATGTAATAAGTTCTTGGGGTTCTCAAATGTCAGGCCACGTGTAAAGCTAATACACAGTTATCTGCAAACATTTCATGATTCAATATTATGTTTGGCCTAATGTGTCAAAACTTGATTTGATTTGTGACAGAACCCGTTTGCCACTTAAAAGTACCGTACTATCAAATCTAGGCATATCATGAAAGTGAGCAAATGTATAACACTCCTACCTCTTCACCAGAAATGACTTATAAGACACAATATCAACTTTGTAGATAAGTTAGCGTGGCAGTGACATGTAGAAAGCTTTGTGGTCATCTGGTCCAGTTGACAGGTTCATTATCCTTTGAGTCTCGTCTTACACTGAGTACCTTCAAATTTTTAGATAATTTTTTGAAATCCCAAAAGTCTTCACTTTGCAGAGGGTGGACTTAATATGGGCGCTTTTTTCTTGCCAGCATGAAAAAATGGGCAGGAGCTGACATGGCATTATTAGATCGCTAGCGTGTTTGATGTCGGTTGTTATTGCACTATGGATAGAGTCCCCTTCTGCCCATGAAAGGACTCGAAGTATCTCAGGAAGAGTTCCTCAAGATTTGAAGAATCGCTTCTCAAGTACAACATCATACTAGGGAATATGCTATTCTTGTTTTGGCCTGGGCATCCATCTGAAAACAAAAACACTTTTCTTATTCTTGCTTGATCGTGCGCCTTGAATGCTTTGTAGACGGCAGTGGCTATCTCCGAACTGCCACGTTTATTTTGGCCTTCATGCCAAGTAAAGCAGTTGCATTCCCTGTCAGCAACATTGTAAAAGGTTAGATTACAATTTGCCAATCGCCTTTTTTAGAAGAGACCGCTCTCCTTAGATGGTCATAACCTGTTGGAGGTCAAACATTGGCCACAGGACATCTTAGTCAAGCTGAGCCACTTCTTTGCATTTATTTCTTAGCTCCCTGATCTTGTTCTTTTCAGCAATGTTTGTGGTGTCGCGCGTTCTCAAATCCTCCTTTTGTGACTCAGTTCCATACAGAAATGAC
>JBCAUA010449797.1:12500-17567 GCA_038406235.1 Peronia verruculata | reverse complement strand
TATCTATCTATCTATCTATCTATCTATCTATCTATCTATCTATCTATCTATCTATTCTTTGGAATTCATTGACACTACGCTTAATTGAGGATAGTTGTAATGATCACCTAGTTACGAACTATGTAGCAGAAAAGTAATCGTGGTTAAATAGAAAATTATTATGTTGTGGGTTAAAATTGAAATGGGGAGGGGGGAAAAGTTAGGTGTCATATAACTACGGTAAAGACAGTTATGTTTGAAATTATTAGCCATGGAGAGCGATCGGATGAGAAAGACCATGTTCTTGGTTTGAGAATGATTTTTCTCCTTAACTGGCAGATATTGATAACAAGAATTATTGGTAATGTATCTTCTTAATGGTCCGCTTTCCCGGAAGATTTGAGTAACTACCAAGCCTTGTAAACGTGGACAGGCGTCTTACTACTCAAGTATTTGCCGAGTCCAGATCTGAATAAATCCGCTGTGACCATCCGTAGTTGAAATTAGGCAAAGATACAAGGGATCGGGGAAGGAAAATAGAGGAAGACGGGAGGCAAAAAGACAGTGGCAAACAAAGAGAGAGAGAGAGAAGGAGGAGGAGAGAAGAAGTGAGTGATGGAGCAACCATTGCTAGTAATGAAAGAGAGTGAGAGAGAGAGAGAGGAAGAAAGAGAAAAAGAAAGAGAGAGAGGATGCGAAAGAGATCGTGGCAGATTACACACGGAGAAGATGCTGGGGCTGTTGAAAAAATGGTTATCCCGGACGAATAAATAGAAAATTCAAATTGGTGGATGATTATCGCTGAATTTGTGATTTCAATTTAGATTTCCGGCTCCAGTTTTTGTGTCTTTCCCCCAATTCAAAATCTTTTTTTCTTCTCTCAACTTGACCGTTCGCCTCTTTTTCCTTCAGTTTTGTCCTTCGCTCACTCTTTCTCTTTCACATAGCTCTGTGTGTGATTGAGTAGGTCGAGTGTGTGGATATTTACTGCAGATTTCGATCAATGATTTGTTTTCCACAGTCGGTCACTATCTTTCTCTCTCCTTGTCATAATCAACCCCTTGTCTTTTCTTCTTGTTCTCTCTCTCTCTCTCTCTCACTATTTCACACACACACATTCTCTCTCTCTCTCTCTCTCTCTCTCTCTCTCACTTGTTGGTTAGTCCTCTCCAAGGTTCTGTCTTATCTGTGTCTCCGTCACCTATCTCTCTCTCTCTCTCTTCGTCTTTGTCACTCTCTCTTCCTCACTGTCTTTTTTTTCTGCTCATTCTCTCTCTCTCTCTCTCTCTCTCTCTCTTTCGCTCGCTTCTTCTCTCTTACCCTCTTATCCACCGGATCAGTTCAACTTTCAACTAGTTTGATGTCTTGATCATCTTCGGCAACGAAGAACGAATAACAACAACAACAACAACAACAACAACCCTCCCTCCATCTCTTCCACAGTCTCTCTCACCTCTTCCTCTTCATCTCCACGTCTCAAAGCCCACTCACTATTTATCCCTCGCTCTCTCTGTTCTTCTTTTCCCCTTATTTGTTCATCTCACGTTCCTCTATCTCGTGTTCTATTTCTCTGTTCCCTCCCCCCCCCCCCACCCCACTCCTTCCCCGGATCCTCAACCTATATTTTTGGGCTCTGCTAATAAATTCAGTACACTGTGAATTTTTATTTTTTCATGTAGAATTAAGACAAATGTTGGCCACCCAAACACGCCATTAGTTATGCCATAAAATTACGGGAAAAGTTGTTTTGCTGTAAAATGCTTTTTTAAAGCTTTTATGTCAAAATTCCACAAAAATGTGGCAAAAAAAAAGAAAAAAGTACTAAACAAGTGCCGTAAAATTACAGCAAAAAATCTTGCTGTAAATTCTACGGTAAATAATGGTAAACTTATGGGCAAAATAGCCCTAAATTTACAGACAATTGTTGTAGTATATCATATCTTGTTTTTATAAGTCTTTCCTGAACTTTCAATTTCTTTTTTTTTTTTTTCGTCCCTCTCTCACTCCTACTTTCCCCTATCTTTTCACTTTTCTCGCTCCCATCTTGTTGGACATGTCAACAACGATTTTCATAACTTGTTTACGCTGCACGCTGACATTTTTGTTGATCCGTATGGGCCTAATCGATTTTGAGGGGGGTAGTACAAATCAATACTTGTCAACTGGCTGGGTATTTTATGCACAAATAAGGGACCATTTGTGATATGTGTGAATTTGTATCGTGCATGTGTACTTGATCAGGTGTGTCATAGGTGTGTCGATGAGTAATGTCGTGTATGTGTGTAAAAAGGCTCCTGTGTGGTTAAACCAAGGCGTATATGCAATATATTACACGATCGTACTCGAACACCCTCGTGATTATTTATTGTTGGGCTGGAACTGCTCATATTCTTATAAAAACAAAAACGTGCAAATATATAACACAATAGTTCTCCTTGTGTTTGTTTGTTTGTTTGTTTGTTTGTGTTGGGCTTTAACGACACATCAGCACGATTACGCTATATTGTGTCAAACACGGTAATATACGTTTATACATCAAGAAGAAGAAAAACAGGAGCAAGGAACTCCTTGTGCATTCAAGCACATATACACGTCTATGTCAGGAATGTATGAATGTGTATGGATTTTCTGGCGTCACAGTTGTTTGCTTAGGAAACTGAGAGCACACACAAATGGGCCACTTTGACCGTCAAGCAGATTACATCCCTTCGCCTAGTACAAGAGGCCTAACACAAGCATTGTCAAGAAGGACAAAATCACTGCATCTCTTCACTTCATATGTAAATCACAAACATCCCTTTTTCAAATAACAAGAGAAAAGGTATTGTTTTTGTCTCTTCGTTCTTTCTTCATCGCAATACTTGTCCTACACTTTCCCTCATTGGGTATAATAGTAGGTTCTTTGCTCCCCCCTGCAGGCGGTGAAAGCCCGCCGTCGGTGGGGTGTCTCCCATGGAGTGCCATCGTCAACGTCCCAGGGATGACATCTCTTCTCTCTCTCCTTGCTCCTGTCTTCTGCCCCGCTCTCTTTTCTCTCTTCTTCCTGACGTGTAAACGTATCTTACCGTGTTTGACACAATATAGCCGTGATCGTGCTGATGTGTCGTTAAACACAAACACATACAAACAAACAAACAAACAAACACCTCTTACATTTGCCGAGGGGAAGCAACACAGTTGGCTTAAAAGATCAGTTTTTGATCAGGATATGTATAAATCCGTTTAAAATAACAACAACAACAAAAAGTGTCACGGATGTATCCATGCCTAACATGCTATAATATATCTGTAACAGGATCTACTGTGCCTAAAAGAATACGTATATCTATACTATAAATCTCCAATAAAACCCACTATAGGCTTGTTGGACTCGAAAACTGCGGAACGGATCCATACGAAATTTGGCACACATCATTGTTGCATATGGATCTGTATTTCTGTGCACATAAACTGAACAAAGAAAGCTTATTATCTTTGATATTATTACGAAAAGACGATAATAATTGAATAGTCAACACGCGAGGGTGCTTGAGCAAAATTACACGTGCGATAGAATGCGCGTTCAACCCACCAAACACGTTTTCTTAGATTAGCATTCAATTGAATCATTCAGTTGAAACATCGAGGTGCGCACATTTGTCATAGACTCTGAGTCGCAGGACAGTGTCGTGTTGATTTTGTATATTGAGAACAAGAAAACTCTGCCACGAAAGACCGTGGGTTTCTTTCTAGTTTTATGATAGGTCTGTAAAAAGGGTCAACTGTGCCGAAATGAATGCATAACCACAACATTAAAACACGTGTACAATATTACAACCACATCGATGTAGTTGTTAGCTTTGTATTATAACTGCTCATGGTTTTATTTGTTTGTTTGTTTGTTGTTTTATGAGGGACCGTGCGAATCAATATCGGAAATGCACCCCTGGTGTGCATTGGATTACGTGTGCCTGCACGAGAAATACATGTAATTATTTGGATTTCTATTTATCATGAATACTCGCATGAGAAATTGTGAGCTTACTATTCAAA
Source organism: Peronia verruculata (assembly GCA_038406235.1). Classification (NCBI taxonomy): domain Eukaryota; kingdom Metazoa; phylum Mollusca; class Gastropoda; order Systellommatophora; family Onchidiidae; genus Peronia; species Peronia verruculata. Next base: position 13,556 of record JBCAUA010449797.1, on the reverse strand, counting down.
TACTCACGAATGTAGGCAATTTATCATAAGAATAGATGTCTTATAGGCTGGTCAATTGACATGTGACAGGTGTCGATATAACGCCTCTTTTGTGCTTAAATCAATGCGTAAATATAAGGCACAAATTTAATGTAAATACGTTTGTCATTAAGCAGATATTTGCCATGTCTTGTAATTACTAGCGTTTTTTTTTTTTCTAGGGGATTGAGCAAATCGCAGTGTACTTAAGTCTACGTATGCTCTATGTGTACGGGTAATGTGTGAGTCTGGATTTCCCCGTATAATAGGTATTTGCTTGAGACATATAATAGTGAGTACAGTTAATAGCTGCTCACGGATGCGGGCAGATTATAACTAGGCAGGTGTTCGTGTAATCTATATAGTTTGTATAGTTTACATATCAACGCAGGTTTGTGTAGGAAGGGCTGGGATCCGAATATGCAAAATGGTCTATTACTATTAGGAAAGTAGTTTGTTGTGCAGCATGGAAAGAACGGATGGATGGATGGATGGATGGATGGATGGATGGATGGATAGATCAATGGATGGATGGACTGATGGAAGGAAGGCTGGATGAATGGATGATCGGATGGATGGATACATGGATGGAAATACGAATGATGGATGGATGGATGGATGGATGGATGGATGGATGGATGGATGGATAGATCAATGGATGGATGGACTGATGGAAGGAAGGTTGGATGGATGGATGATCGGATGGATGGATACATGTATGGAAATACGAATGATGGATGGATGGGTGAATGGATGGATGGATGGATGGATGGATGGATGGATGGATGGATGGATAGATGGGAGAGACAACAAGAAGAAGAAATAGCGAAAAGAAGGAATTAAAAGAGATGTAAAGAGAAAGAAGAGAGTGGGGAAGGGAAGACTTAGAAGAGGAGGGTAGTAGAGGCGTGAGGAAAGAGAGAGCAGCCCACGTGACATGACTCCTGTAATGGCCCCAGACTCTAGCAGACAATTACCGCATTAAGCGGGCCTGCCAACAGCAGTTTTACTGTAAAACTTCCTCTCTCTCACTGTCTC
>JBCAUA010449797.1:0-10000 GCA_038406235.1 Peronia verruculata | reverse complement strand
AAAGAAGAAGAAGAAGAAGGGGGGGGGTGAGAAGGAGGAGGGGAAGAAGAAGAAGAAGAAAAAAAAGAAGATGAAGAAAGAGGAGGACTAGAAAAAGAAGAAGAAAACGACGACGACGACGACGAAGAAGAAAAAAAGAAGAAGAAAATGAAAAGAGCAAAAGAAAAGAAAAAGTTGTAAACACAGATTAAGAACACTCAGACAGAAAACTCAAAGGCAGTAACTGATAAGCGATTCGGGAAGCGACCTTACAAGAAAACAGCGCATTGCTCTGGGCATGATGACTTTGAAAACACGATTGGTACTAATTTTAGTAACCCTACAAGTGGCAAACAACAGAGATTACGCCGTGTTATGAGAGGAAAGTTAGAGTAACGAAAAGCAAATCGTAACGATGAAGAATTGGGACAGCTGTAGTGGTAACAATTAGTTGTGAAACAGCTGCAGTTTTTGGGACAATTAGCACACTGAAAGTGGGTTGCACAGTTCTGGAAGAGACCTGATATTGTCAGCATGGAGTTATATGACCATTTAATGAATTTAATGATTATGGTTACGAGATACAGATCCTAGAGAAACGGGAAAGATAACAAGTGTATTTGTATGGATGTAGGATCATGTGTGCATGTTATTAGAATAATATACAATCTATGTAGAAATATGAATGATAGAAATATTTGTTTGTGTGGTACACACTCGTTCTTTGAAATTGTCAATTGGGTTATAAAGTCCTGAGAGAGACACTGATGATAGCTGAAGTGTGGGCGAGAACGAAGAACTATTTGTGATTTGAGATTTGAGAGTGCTGTCTTTGGAAAAGCATGGGTGAAAAGACTATTGTTTGAATGGAGATGGAGTTATTGTGCCATAAGCTTCTTGAAACGAAATGAACGTCGAGTCAACTGCTGTTTGCATGGATATAGATCTAGGTATTGCCATTTGTGACAACGATTATGCCATGGGATTCTTGAAACAACATAAAAGACGGACTGTTGTTTGCATTGGTACAGACACGCTCGTTCGTGGTAATGGCTGTGATAATTATCTCACAGACGTGGATGATGTAGTGATGTAGTTTCCGTGCACGTTTACAATCAAGCCTGTCAGAGATGATGGTTTAACACACGCGGAAATCACAATCTCTAGCAATACTATTGGATTAGATAGGTGCTTCATAATGAGCTTTTTGTGTATACATAATATAGGCAAGACTGTTCCTCTCAATGTGGATGGGGTGTAAACGAAGCTGTTATTGGCTTGTAATGATGTTAATTATTGCATGTAGGTATAACACTATAACGGCACGATAACAACTACAACTTGTATATGCCTGTACAACGATCGCACAGGATAATGAGTCATGATTGATGTGTTTAATGATTTATCGATGGTGTGGATGGTGTCACATGCATATGATATGACATGATTACTCACCATCTTCGCTTTCTTGCTTGGACAATGTGGGTACCAAACTCTGCGCCCTTTTACGTGCAATCACCTCGTGAGGTACCCAAAACTTTTCACTGGCATCTCCGCTAGGCGCTACAGGGGAACTAGGACTCGAACCCATCCTCTTGTTACCTAACAGCCATTCAGCTCGTACACTGGCCGCTCTAGGCAGGCCGCCACTAGGCCCGCCGGTCCCGCCCGCTCGATTAGAACCTCCGACGCTTGCCATGCACTTTGCGGCCAGACGCTGTAGCCAACCGCCACTGCCCCCTTCAGGCGGACTACTGGAGTGCTCTGTGCTGGAGTCTCCGCCACCTGAGAGGTCAGAGGTCTGTGTGCCGGTGTTGGACGTCTTCCCGATGGTGCGTGGCGTGGCTTGCACTCCAACGGTCTTGGTCGGTAGATCAAAGGAACAGTTGCCCGAGTCAGTGAATTGCTCCCTGTCTGTGGAAGACAGAGGTGTGACTTGGGAAGATTGGTCAGTCGATTCCTGGTACTCCTTAGTATCCCCTCGAAGTTTCCTCGATTTGGGTGAAAGACTTCTCGTTGCTTTCAAACACAATGAGAGAGAAATCTCAGAATTCTTAGGGTCCGGACTGTAGTCAAATCCTTTCTCGTTTTTCCGTGATTTGGGAGACGGCGATTTCACTCGTTTTCTATCACCAGTAGATACCGAGGACGATGTCGAGTCAACATTTGCCAAAGCCGAGCGCTCCGACTGTTTTAGAATACTCTTGTAGCTGTCTGAGGTTTTCGATTTGGGCAATCCGTTCCTCGCCTGTTTGTTGAGCACTACCGCTAAATTGGTAGGCGGGCCATGCTGCGACCCGGCCAAGTCATCACAAGAATCGGAGAATCCGGCGAAAGAGGAATGCCGTCGCGTGCCTTGCTTTAATACGCTCCTCAGTGCCGGTGACACTTTCTCTTCCACCGAATTATCGTCCCAGCTGACTATGGGCTTGAACTGAACGGTGGCGGTTTTCTTGCCCGGTTTTGATAGAGCGCTGCCGCCACCACTTCCGCTGCTGTTGCTGTTATTATTGTTGTTGTTAGGGCCAGCGGCGGAGCCCTGGCTATTGCTTGTCTGTCCCGCGCCACTGGTTCCGCTCCCCCTGGGGATCAAAGAGTCAGAGGTGTCGAGGCCCACGAAACACGCGGCGCTACTGACGGCTGCGGCTACAAGCTGACGGCTGGCGACCTGAGCAACTGGGGCCACAAATTCGCTACCACTTAAGCCACTACCACTGCCAGCACCACTGGTATTAGAGACAGCTCCACCGTTACCAGTAACCACCGCAGCAGAACTAACAGGGCCGTTATCGGACGCACAGATTTCGTTATTAGGAGGGTCCCCAGTTACAGGGAGATAAATCTTATCGGGGGTCTGACAGCCCACGTCCCCGGTAGCGGTGGCCGATGAAGCGGTGAGCTGAGGGGAAGATGACACTGACGATAAAGTCGACGATGGCTGGGACTCCTTGTCGATAGTTTTGTTTTTGCCCCGCCAGTCTCCGCTGTGTGAGGAGAAAGCGGACGAGGCGGCGCGGGCGGGCAGGGGGCTACCGCTCTCACTACTGGCCGCGGACGTGCAGACAATTTTGTTAATTAATTTCTTCTCACTGCCCACACTGGGCCCCACAATTGACCCGTCTTTGTCCTTACCAATGGACAGGGGAAACTTTTTCCTGCGCTTATCGAATAGTACTTGGTCGTCTAAACTACAGCCCGACTCGCGGCGCTCGGCGATATCCTCTTCCTCCTCTTCATCTCCGTCTCCCCACAGATTATGGATCTGTTTAACAAGGGCGGCGACACTGCTGGCATCCGAGGATTTACGGCCCTGATGCCGGAGTTTACCAAGTTTGGATTTGGCGGAAACCAAAGTACGTTCGTCTGTGAGGGACCCCCGCCTTCCGTCACTGAACAATCTTCTAGGGACTGGGGTCAGACCAGTGTCGGAGAACTTGCGACGGCCCCGGTAATTAGCCGGTGGACCATCCGATATGATGGTTTTCTTCGAAGGCGAATCCGGCCCGCCGCCTCCCACAGAGTTAGGCTGGTGTTTGGGCGACGTTTTGCTGGGCGAGTGTTGTAAGTGGGACGGAGGCGAGGATGGGACTGGTGAGGACAGCACTTTACCAGCAACGGGATGATGGGGGAGGTTGGGAGGCAAGTGTTTGGATGAGGACTCGGCCGATGAAGATGAGGAAGAGGTGGAAGAAGAGTTGACGACACCTTTGATGAGAGCACCTCGGACAGGCGAGGGTGATTTCCTACCTTTAGAAACCGCTGCTGAAGCTGCCGTGGCGGTGATAGATCCCGGCAGAGGGGACTTTCTGCCCGAGGCCTGTTCGAGGAACAGGTGATTACAAGTGCCGTACGAGCCGCGCCGAGTCTTCTCCTGACCCGCACTCGGCACTGTGAGAGTCCCACGCTCGTCGCTGCTGGTGGAGGAAGATCTCTCGGAGCACCTTGAATTACTGTACTCCTCCCGCGGCCTGCTCGTCTTCTTGGTCTGCTCGCTCATAGACCTTCCCGCTCCAGTAGTGCCGCCTCCATTCCCGCCCGCCCCGTGTGGTTCACTGGTGTTGTAGTAGTTTTGGCTGTCTCCTCCTCCAGTCACATATCCCGCCGTACCACCCCCACCACTACCGCCACCTCCTCCTACACCTGGACTGAGAAAGGTCCGAATTTTTCCTTGAGGATCTCTCTCCACACTGTCCGTATGAATTTTGTGTTCAATATCGGGGATCGGTGATTTGCGCACAATTGGTGGGGCGCCAAGCCGAATGTTACTACTACTACTTCCACTGCTACCACTTAATCCCACAGCGCACGGTCTTTCATTATCAGCGGTCAGCGCATTGAGGGCCTCGTTAGATTTTTTCAGCGTATCCAAGTTCTCTCGAGAGAAAAATCTGTTCCCTGATTGGGCGGTGCTGTCACTGGTGGTGACGTCACTAGGCTCGTGACACGTGCTGCTGACCTTCTTATTGATCTCTGCGGTCGAGCGTTTGGCGATGAGAGTTTGGTGTTGTTGTTGTTGTTGTTGTAAAAGATGTTGATGATGAAGATGATGATAGCTTTGGGGCACAACAAAAGGTTGTGAGTCTTTTCCGCCGCCCACCACCACTTTTCCGATACCGCCACCGCCACTGACGCTACTACCACTACTACTACCGCCAGCGCTCGCAGATAACACCACGCCGCTGTTTCCCCCTCGCTCTTCGCTCGCACAGCTGCCAGGGAGCGTATCAATACTCACTGCACCTTTTCGATCGGTGGGCGTCAGAGCGAAATTGGCGGTGCCCCCGCCGTCTGTCGCTAAACGAGCACTTTGACCAGCTATCGCGCCAACACCCGCACCTCCTCCGCCACTATCAGCACTACAAGTGGTGTCCTCACCTGCCTGATTGACGACGGTGCTGCTTCCTGATGACGCAATAGCAGGGGCGTGGAACCCTCGCGCATGTCCAGTTCCGGGTGCCCTTGTCTGTTGCTGGTTCTGTCCCCACCACGGAGTAATCTGACGTTTTGACACGGACCCCGCACCGGAAGGATCCGATCTGGTAGCCGCACAACGAGTGTGCTGGGCGGCAAATTTGGAAACTGGAGAAAGCGTCGAGGGCTTGAGCAAAGACGAGGATGGAATTGACGAAGTGGATAACGATAATTTTCTGGATGATGAGTGAGACGACTGTTTGCTTGAAGTTGACGACGACGATGATGCCGATGATTTAGCGGGCGTGGAGATTTTCTGGTGAAATTTCCTGAAGAAATCTCCAATTTTTTCTATCCCAGCTGAGCGAGGAGCTGGGGATAAGTAACCTGGACTTCTCTCGATACCTGAATCTGTAGAAGCTGAGGACTGAGAAGCGCTGACGGGTCTGTGTGGTCGTTCCCACTCGTGATGCGGGAAGCTCTCGCCGTGTCTTCCCTCCGCGCTGCTGCCAGTGTTGCTGGGCTCGGCATTCAAGTTGGATGTGGAGGAGACGAGTCTGTCACCCGAGGCAGGGCCCAGCCGACTACCGAAGACACTTAAGCCGGAGGCGCCAGAATTCTTACTAATTAGGGGCGGATGAGGGGAGATAACTCGACCACTCTTCACACCGTTTTCCTCCACGCTCTTACCTCCCCCTGTGACATCCACTGAAGCAACAGTCGCACTAGCAGCTTTGGTAATTGAGTTGTCGTTGCCAGCGCTACCAAAAAATCCTAGCCTGCTTTCTCCTCCGTCTGGTCCTGGTGATGACGCCGGTTTGGCAATGCGAGCCCAATTAGGGCTATCGATTTTCAACGAGGACGCCGACGACACTGATAATAAAGGTGAAGGCGGAGGCAGTAACAAAGGTGATACGGGCGATGGTAACGTTCCAAACACTGAAGTCGTCGGCGTTACCGGAGTGGTAGCAGTTGCTGTTGTCGTTATTGAGGATGGCGACAGAGTCTGTACCGAGCCAAATCTCACCCCGAGCTCCGAGCCTGGCCGAGGAGAGGCCAAAGTGGTAAAAGTCGCGTTGACGCCCGAGGCAGAAGCGCCGCTATTTCTGGCCACACGTCGCTGGGGCTTTGGCACGCCTGACTTTTTCTGCGTCTCTGCCGCTCGTCTAACGAGGATCGGGGGCGACGACGGCCCTTCTCTGACACTGCTGATGTCCCCCCACCAATATGGCGTGATCCCCGGGTGTTGTTGGTGATTTTTGAGTCTTTGCTTGTTAAAATGGTAAAGCAAATAGTTCTGGTCTTGATAGAAGTAACCGAACGCCTCGTTAGACGGAGATGAGACTTTTTCCTCGAGGACAGGTGTGAGGGCGGGCGGTTGCTGTGCGAGGGGTAGTTGACGATGCTGTTGTTGCTGTTGTAGAAGCTGCTGTTCTTGTCGTTGCTGTTCTTCTTGCCAAGTTTTCAAAGCTAGAACCAGCTCGTCCTCGCTGTCGCTCTCATCATCATCGTTTTCATCTTCCTCGCTGCTAGTGACATACTCCTGCATAGACAGGTCCTCGTAGTGTTCCTGCAGTATCTGTTCCTCCTGCCATTTTCTCAGTGCCAGAACTAGGTCATCGTCATCACCGAAATCATCGTTCAGAGATTCATCGTCGCTCTCCTCCAGAATTTTCTTTACTTCCTCGCTACTCGAACTATCCTCCTCCGAATCCTTCACATAACCCTGTAGTAGTTCCGTGCCGATGATGATGTTGCTACGCGTAACACGTAGTGGTGGCCGCCGTGGGTTGACTCGTGGTTGCGGTTGTAGTACACGTCTCGAACGCTGTTGTTGTTGTTGTAGTAGTAGCTGTTGTCGTTGTTGTTGTTGTTGTTGTTGTTGTGAGGACGACGATGATGACGACTGCTGAGAATGTTGTTGTTGTAGTTGAGGTCGTTGCTGGCGTTGTCGAGGAGGTAAACTTCTCCAACCGCCGGCTTGTTCGTAATGTTGGGTCAGACGGGTGCCGCAGTCAGCGTCCAACCATTCCAGCACGCGCATTGATCTGTCAAAACGACCCTCTTGCTGCCTCGCTGTCTCCTCTACCCCTCGACTTTTCCCACCTCTCGCCTTTGTTCCTTTCAATGAGGGATCCTCTCGCTTTTTGTCATCCGCGTCATAGCTGTCATTCTGCGCCCTCCTCATTAGGCTGCGTTTCTGCCCTCGCCATTCCTCATTCAACAAGGACTTAAGCAACTTTCTGTCCATATCGTCAAGCAGATCCACGTCAATACTCCAGCCGGATGATCCTCGATCCGAACTCTGATCGCTGCTGAGTCTTTTTCTTCCGGCGTTTCCATCCATCCCTGCATCCCCTCCTCTGGCTACACTCACCCCTCCTCCTCCTCCTCCTACTCCTCCATCTTCGTTTCCTCCTCTCGCTTTCATCCTCACTCCGGTCTCACTTCTACCAGCGCCATTTCTCTCGTGCGACTCCGAATCCGCCAGCTTAATACCTTCTCTGTATTCATCCGTCTCTCTACATCCGTTCTCCTTCCTTCATTCCTTTCCCATTATCACCAACAGAGATTTAATTTTCCCCCTTTTTCGTGGTTGGCCGACGAAATGTAATGTTTTCCTGGGCCATGCAATTTACCCGCAGATGAAGGGGAGGCGACCCGGTCCTGTGCCGAGAGGAAGGTGTCACGAACCAGAGTTGTCTCCCGTTTTAGTAGTCATTTAGTCCTGGCTTCTGTTGAAATAGGGGGAGGGTTTAATGTTTGTATATCTTCTTTGACGGTATGATGCATACACGTGCTTTAGATGGACAGACAGAGAAACAGAGTGGCGGGCAAGAAAGGAAAACACTGATAGAATGGTACATTTATTTATATAATAATAGATATGTAGTTCGAAGGATGGATGGATGGATAGATGGATGGATGGATGGATGGATGGATTAATGGATAGATGGATGGATAGATAGATGGATAAATGGATGTATGAGTGGGTGGGCAAATGGATGGATGGATGGATGGATGGATGGATGAATGGATGGATGGATGGATGAATGGATGGGTAGTTGGGCAAATGCATGAATGGATGGGTGGATGGATAAATGGAAGGATGGGTGGATAGATGGATGGATGGGTGGACAAATGGATGGATGGTGGATAACAATTGGATAACATTATAATGGGATGGATGGATAAAAAGACAGTATAATAATTAATGTACATGATCTGATTTCAGCTACACAGTGACCAAAACAGATAGCCAGCATAGATAAACAGATGGAAAGATAGATAAATGGTCGCATGTGCCTAAAACTAAATTACTGAATTAATTTTTTTTACTATACAGAACAAGAGGCGCCTTAGAGGCAATGGACAATGACAGATATATTTAGTTTTACCTTTGGATGCTTAGTCAAAATATCTCATGTACACCTCAGTGGAGAATTTGTGTAAGTCGAAGGTGTAAATCCTTGAAATAAAGACTGTTCTCACTACCTTGTTTTCAAGAATGCACCGGTCAAAACGTCAAACCAATACAACAGGTGTTTGCAATAAAATTAATCTAACACAAAAATCACTGTATAATATAACCTCTATAATCGCACAACATATTCTAGCTACAAATTCATCCTTGTTAGTTGTTGGCTTCACATGGTGAAATGTGTTCTTCCGAAGCACAAGGTCGTATTCCAGAAATAGCCAATTTCCATAATCAACTTTCCATCACATAGTATGGAAAAAAAGGACTCTATCACTTTGTCACCTGATAACGTTGAATAACATCATTTTTTGGGTTATTCTGTCTTCCTATAGCCCGATCTCCAATAACCCAAAGACTGACTTACGACCATTAATGAGCTCGTGTTATAATGCAAGCTTGTAGCAGGATATGAGAGGATTTATAAAAGGATGTAAATCCACTGCTCAATCCAACGTTGTCAATGTTATTTATTCCAGTGCATTTGTTCACCGTTAAGAATCATTCAGATAACTGCCAATGTCCATAAAGTAGATCTGATCAAGGCCCTTTTTTGTACGCTGAAAAGGCGCTGATATCTTCTCAGAAGTTTCTATGATGGCACACCCTAGTCGTGGGCACTCATCTGAAATAAATAATAAAAATGAAATAGTAGTGTTTATTATTGTCAATATTTCGTGATATCATCTGACTTAAAAACAATTTCAATGAATTTTCACTGTCTTTGCTTTTTGTTCTTGTGTATTTACACTGCCCCCATCCGTCCTCTGTCTCTCCCCCCCCCCCCCCCTCCAACACACCCACATCATGTTATGCAGTTATGACAATCATTGCAGACCTTCTTGAATTTTTTTTTCTTTTTTTTTTTTCTTTCTTTTCTTTTCTTTCTTTTTTTTTTTTTTTTCTTTTTTTTTTTCTCTTTTTTTCCCCCCTTTTTTTCCTTTTTTTTTTTCTCTTTCTTTTTTTTTTCTTTTTTTTTTTTCTTTGATTCATACATAATACATAATAAACTTTTACAACTGAGAAAATCTCGAATTCCAAGGGCTACACAAACAAACAAACAAACAAAAATCCAAGGACGGCGCAAAATTGATCAAGGGGGCAACATCAATCATGGCAGTATATAACAAAAGTAGTGTCAGCGACCACAACCACAACAATAACACAAACAACATGACTGACAACATCGAAAAAACAATAAGGGCGATAATAAAAACAATAACTAGCCACCGAAATCACTGGTTACAAATCCACGGCATGAATTGAGGAGGACAAAGAGGTTGGGACACGATTGGTGGGGTGGGGGGGAGGGATAACCTTTTCGTTCTTACTCGAGGTCAGCATTATTAATTGATTAGGGAGACATTGAATGGTATTATTTTTATGCTAGGGAAAACAGAAAAATAAAAAGGAAACAGAGAATCTAATTAATACAAATGCAACTGTAATCAATAAACATTCTCAAAAAAAAAAAAGCCAAAGGGTCAACATATCACTGCTTTCTGTTACAAAATTACCACCACAATGATTAGCACTGCCATTTTATATGTTTTCTTTATTGCCCTGAAGAAGAGTCAAGTTGACTCGAAAATTTGGCAGATATTTGACCATCACAATCAAGTTATAGATTTC
>JBCAUA010449686.1:5716-17567 GCA_038406235.1 Peronia verruculata | reverse complement strand
CGTCGCATTCCTGAAATAGGGATTTGGGGTTTCTGTTTTTTTTTTTTTGGTTGTTGTTGTTGTTGTTTTTTGTTGTTGTTTTGTTTTGTGTGTGTGTGTGTGTGTGTGTGTGTGTGTGTGTGTGTTTTGTTTTATTTGTTTTATTTTGTTTTGTTTTGTGTTTTGTTTTTCTTAAAATGCCTGTCTTTCTGAATATAAAGTATTAATTATTGTAACGAATCATGATTACACATGTTGGGTTCATGCAAGTGTGTCTTGTGGGCGTACATATGGTGCAATATAGTTGATATATCCATTCTTACGTGTTTGATCTAAGGTATTGAACGAGTTGCCTGGCTCCATCAGGTTGTTATATGCAGAGGTAGACTATCGGATACAGGTAAAAAGTGCTGAAACACTTGTTTATAATGACCACTTCTAGCACTACATATTAAGTTCCACTGAAATCTATTGGAAGAGATAGACTCACCAAACCCATCCATTCGAGAAAGTCTTTATTATTATTATTATTATTGTTGTTATTATTATTATTATCGTATTCTTTTAATTTGCACATGCCGAATTCGAAGGAAAGTGTTAAAATATTCTGACTTTAATAATATTTTTTTAAAATCACTTCCAGCGTCCCCCTCCCCCCTTTAATGCTAGAGCTTTTCGAAATATATTCACTCTTATCCAAGAAGACTAGACGTCGGGCTTTCCTATCTAGAGGAAGCCAGGGAACAGCCGAGACACTAAAAAAAAAAAAAATACATGTTTCGATCTTCGTGTCCTCTAATCCCCCAATGAAAGACCCGTGAGTCGATCCCAGCCGCAACCTTACATAGCCACGGCGGCCACCTTATGACACTTCATCATTTTTTGCCCTTTAAATTGTCCATGAAAATTCCTATAAGAAAAAGATACGTATTCTTTTATTCTATTTTTGTTTTCGGTCCTAATGTTTTCCTCAACAGATTGATGTAGATTTCGCCTTCTGAATACCTTTAGATTAGATAACTATGCAGAAGAACGCAGTACTTCTAGGAATTAACAAACTTTTTCGGAGACCGATATAATGCCTAAAAAAAAAAAAAAAATCTGCCAGGTCACCCCTCCCCCCTTCTTTCTCCTCCCTTCCCATAAAGGCCAGCAAATACGTATCATTATTTGTGTTTACCTTCATACAATTATTTTACTAGGCTGCTAACTTTCGTGTTTAACATTTTACATTTCCAAGACAGCCATCTTTTTGTTGTGTCGTTGTAAAAAAAAACAAAATGTGAGATTAAAAAAAAATTAAGCATTGTTAAAACTCATTTAATGGAATCAAACATCTATGTTAACCCTTTGTTTTTTAAAGCTAACACATCCAAAGAAATTGCTTCCAACATACTGATAGTAGTACTGACATATTTTAGTGAAAATGAAAGCAGCCACATGAAAATCCAACATCCAAAGAGGCAACTCTTTAGTAACAGCCAACTTTTAACTGGAAGTAGTGTGGTCAATCTGTGACTGATAGAGATCTCGATCTTGATCTAGAATCTAGGTTTAGCAAACTATTCGATCGAAATCAGCGGTAGTGCTAAATGTAGTGCCAGTAGTATTTCTAAACGTGTCTGCTTATCCTTACATTAGACAACTTTCTCTGCTACAATGAAACTCATGAACTGCCCGCAGTGCAACTCGTCGTATGTTGGTCTAACTGGGAGCGTGCACTCGCGGGGCAAGACAGCACAACAAAGATTGCCCCTTATTTTACACTGTGGTCATACATTTTGCGATGCCTGTTTGCAAGAACGAGTGAAGAAGAAGACAGGGTCAGTAGAATTTACGGGACAAGTGTCATGCCCAGCTTGCAACAAGACGACTCTGCTTGAAACGAACATCAGAGATTTGCCAGTGAATATGTACATATCCAGCCACATCGGGACGAAGCAACGATCAATGCTGGAACGTTACATTGAAGGAGACTCTCGCTTTACCACACATAAACAAGTGCACAAAAGTACTGAACCAGTCAACAACAAAATGAAGTGTAGAATGTGCATGGTCAGTTCTGCTGAATGCAGATGTTTGGATTGTGATAGTTTATTATGCCAGATCTGTTTTGAGAAAGTCCACAGTGTGTCAGCAGCAATTAAAGAACACAAACCACAGCCACTGTTACCAGCACTTACAGAGCAATCTATTGATACAAGTGCAGCAGAGTGTACAGAACACAAGATAAAATTTGAATATTATTGTGAGGATGATTCCCAACCGATTTGTTCCCGATGTTATATTGTGGGGAATCATAAACATCACAATATCGTGTCACTGGAGGATAGGAACAAGCTTTTTGTTGAGGCAATTAAGGAAGAGGTATCTGTGGCCTCTTATGTATTAAGACAGTTAAAAAGCATCAATATAAAAAATGATGATGTTGTCTCTTGCATCAAGTCAGCTGCAGAAAAAGTGGTGGATAACATTAGAGCAAGTTTTTCAAATATGCATTCTCTGTTACAAGTCAGAGAGATTGAGCTTATAAGATCAGTCACCAGTGCCATGGAAAATAAACTGCGAAATCTGGAAGAGGAAGAACAAAACATTTTGCAGTCAGAGAAAGCTTTAGAAGACTTGCTAGGCAATGCAAAAAGATTTCTAGAAAATAGCTCCCATAATGTTAATGGTGAAAGCATACTCATTGCTTTGAAGAAAACAAGAGGTATACCATGTGTCGTGTCTGGCAAGGAATCTTCATATTTAAATTCCATGAAATGGAATGATCTTTATAAGGAAGATTTAGTTCAAAAAATATGCAAATTTGGTGCTGTGACTGGGGAGTTTGACCATGGCGTTTGCTTCAAAAGTATTAATGAAGTTCCTGAAGCGTGTGCATTTGTTGAAAGTGTTTCATCCATTGATAGAGCGTCACCAATACTGTCTGTGAGTGAAGCAGGAGCATCAACCATTGATTCAGGTGATGATGTTGTGCTTGAAAGTAATGGAACAACAGATACTGATTCAGAGCATGCCAGTAGATATAGTGACTCAATGTCAACCAACATCAGCACACCTGTCATTAAAGGACAGCCCTCTGAAGTAATGGTGACACATATCGTATCACCAAGTAATTTTTATGTGCAGTTGTTATCAAATGAACAGAAACTGACCACATTATCACATAATATTAATACATGGTGCAGAAAACAGAAAGTATCCAGTCCAACCACAGTGGTAGACAAAGATGTGATGGTACTTGCTCGATATTCGGCTGACAAGCAATGGTACAGAGCAAGAGTCATAAGCATTGATAATGTGTCAAGCAAAGAGCGAAATAATCAGAAGGTAACAATAACTATTGATTAGCAATATTTTTTTTTTATTGATTCTGCCATCTTTCCTTGAAGTTCATTGTTCACCTGTTCACTGTTGTTCCACTAAATAGATCTAGATCTAGTATCTAGGTCTAGTTCACCTCAAATACAATTTTTATCAGTTAAGTTGGACAGTGTAAAATTATTAGTGTATAGGCCTAATGTGCCGTGTTGCCACAAATTTGTTTACCATATTTTTATAAGTGGAGTAGTTATGTGCTCTTCAAATAGGGCAGACTTTTATGTCATAATAGGCCTGCTCTTATTTGGAGATTGGAAAGACACCACTCTCATATATTGAAAAGACACCACAATTTTCTTTTGCCAGTGGCAATCTTACACCAAACTGTTGATATGTCTGCTGCTGCCTTCTTAATCTTGGAACATTTTCTTGTCTCTGCCACAGTGTTGATCTAGATCTACTAGTGCTTTTTTTTTTTTTTTTGCTCAAATTATTAATTTAGCCTTTTTATTTTTTCCTTACTGATTTTCAAAATTTTTTATATATATATATTTAAAGTCGGGTCCAGCAGGGTGCAAAGTAAGATCTATTCTTATTTCTAGTATCACTGGTGTCTTTCCAAAGACAACATATGTTTCTTGGCTTGACAAGCAGCTTTCTTTGTAAGCTTCAGTGTAGTTTATGAGTTGCATAAGATATGTTGTTCATAGTATAGTGCTCCATTCTTAAGTAGTTGTATGAACAGACCAGTGATCATAGGCATCTAGTGGAGGTAAAATTTAAATGTTTGTTTTGAAGCTCATTGTTTTATTTCATTATTTTCTTTTTGTTTTATTGTTTTGTTCATCCAGACACATTCTTTCTGTAATATTTGTATTGCTTTACTGATATAGGTTCATGTCAACTTCATTGACTATGGAAACACAGAGTGGATTCCACTGAAGGAAATGAAGGCAATGCAAGCCCGCTTCATGAAGTATCCTCCTTTTGCCATCCAGTGTGCCTTGACTGATATTGCACCCTATGACGAAGACAAACCATGGAGTGCAACAGCAGTGCAAGAGTTCCATAGAATGGTTCAAGACAAGGTAATGTTCAACTGTAAATTTTTCAAATGATGAAAATTTGAGCAAGACTTATTTTAAATTTATGTAGTATTAGTATTTTGAAACATCCGGCATATTTGTTGTTTTGGAAGCTTTGCAAGCAGGAGAACAATAACATAATGCAACATTCCATCGAATGTACAAGTCAAATAAAACACCCTCATGAATTAGCTATTCAGTTAATATCACCTTTTCAGAATATTGTCAAATATAATGAAATAAGCTTTTTTCCACTTTACATAAGTAGAAACACAGATCTCTATGCAATGATTTTGCGTGCCAAATTTCAGATGGATACATTGAGCAATATTTGTGTCTATTAACCTTTCATGGGTTTTGCTGCAGATTTATAATATAGGTGTTGAGGAATAATTCTGATGACACACAAAGAAGAAATGTATCTTGCAACACCTTTTCATCAAGTTTCCAGGTCCTGGGCACAGAAGGTTTCTCTGCTGCAGTATAATATTGAGCCAGATCGACCATGAGGTTTTGAGATCACCTTCTTTGTCATTTACCTGACGAGCAACAGAGATAATGCTGATACATGAACATTCAATTGACTTTCTTACTACATTCATTTTTTTTTTTTTAAATTAAGTGTATAAAACTTTGTCAGATTTTATGTTGAGTATGCATGGAATTATCTGTGTAGGTGATTCATTTCTGTTGTTTGATTTTGTATCAAATTTTTAAGCAGCATTTATTGAAATTGTGTGTTTGTTTTTACAATATCATGTTGATGGACAGACAGTGAGAGGCACAAATAGATTTGAGCAAGGGACATTTATATACCTTGGTATTGCACTTTGTAATTTGTAATTTTCATTCATCAGTCTCCTCTAGACACTTGATTTACATTGATCTGATTTTTTTTTTTTTTTTTCTTTATATAATTTGTCACAGGTCTTACTTCTGTCAGCTGTAGGAAGTACTGCTGGATGCCTGGATGTTGACTTGGTTTGTAATCCAACAGCAGATGCTGTTGATGATGGCTATGTGTCTATCAGAGATATTCTGATTTTCATGGAGGTGGCCCGCTTCAGAACACATAGTGATGGTGCAAAGAGCCAGGGAACTGTTCCTGCTTACAAGAAAGTTCAGTATTTGAAAGTAAGTTAAAAAAAAAAAAATTATAAAAAAAAAAGGTTGGAAAAATTCATAGAATTTGATAATGTAATGATGATTTGAATGCTATTGGTTTGGCAAATTGGTGATCTCACTTTTGAATTTAATTTCAAAAGATGATTGTAATTCCATTGACATGAGACCCTTTATATTACATTTCTACACCTTCTTGTGCTTCCTGCATGCATTGCATTTAAGGAGAAGACTGTCATTTTCAAGTCATGTTTGATATGTTTTATGACTCATTTTTATCATATCTTACACTTAGATATAACATTTGCAAGAAGAGAAGGTTTACTAGAAGGGCCTGGTAAAATTCCTGTGATTCTCTCATGACAAGTATCATGTTACATAGCTGAGGTTATTATGAATCCTAGAGTGGATGTTCCAGGTTTATGAATTTGCTCTTGATCGGTCCAGTTATGCAAGATTACATCTATTTTAATATATATATATATATTTTTTCTTTCTTTTCTTTTTTATTTATGTTTTTTTTTTTTTAAATCTATTCAGCCCACAGCACTCAAGAGTGGAAGCATCCATGAGGTGAAGATAACTCACATTCTTTCACCATCGAGTTTCTACATCAACCGTTATGGAGAAGAACATGACTATTATATCAATATGCTGTCAGAAATGAAGCAAATGTATGACAATGACAAATACAACTTGTTCAGTTTGTTTTATCCTCAACCTGACATGATATGCTGCGTCAGACTGGATGACACACTGTGGTATCGAGGATTGGTTATTTCGTCACCAACAAGCAGACAGGTATTGTTATGACTGAATTTTGCTTCTGAATGGTGGATTGTTTTTTTTCTGTTACCCTGCAAGTCATTGGGGCACTTTGACAATTCCACCCATCTCTGTTGGTTTCAGGCTTGGGTTTGGATTGTGACAAAGCTGGTTCCCTTTCATTCGTTGACTCTTTTGACCCTCTATTTCAGATCAAAATCTTCCCAATGAAAGTAATTTAAATTTCCAATATTTAAGCTCCTTTCACCCAAAACTGATCAAGTTGTATACCAGTAGAAAGGGAATTGAATGTAAAATAAAAATTTATAAACAAGAAATTTAAAAAAAAAAAAAAAAAAAATGAAGAATAGATCTATGAAAAAGGAAAAAGTGAACAACAGAAAATGAAAACAAATTTCAACTTAAATGTAATTTTTTGCTGTTACATCCAAGGAACTTATGGTTTGCACATACTAAAGAGCATTCAGTTGTCACTTCAGACAATTTTCAGCATTACACATGCAATGGTTGCAGGGTTATGATTATGTAATCACACAGTCCAAATATCAGAGAAAAAAAAACACACCGCGAAATGATTCACATCAGCACTGTATAAAGAACGCTCTTGGTAAGCTGCTTTCAAAATGTACCACATCCTTGACTAGTCCTTTTCAGAACTTCTGCCTCGGGATTCTTGACCTAGATCTACATGCCTTTCCCCTGACAGGCACTTTTTCTTTTCCCAACTGTAAGTAGTGGGACGCACATCCCTGGCACTCTCATCACTGCTAGTTTCACCACTGTCACTCTGGGACGAAACTGATCTCATTCTATTACTTTCTGAAAGTATGGAGAAGTGATCATTCTCATCATCTGCCAATGGTTCTAACATTTCACAGGCTGCACAACTGCTCATTCTCCTCAGTGGGCTTATTCTTGATAGGCCTGCCCCCACATTGTCTCAGAAAAAACGTAAACAAAAAAATTGTCCAGCATCAATTCCACAATAACCCCCCTTCCACAGCAAATATGCAATGAAAATGAGTATTAAAATATTTGTGCTTCATGCCAATCACCTGAAGACATGGATTATATTGAAATATGGAAGTATTCAACCATGGATCTGGAAAAGCATTGAAATAAACCGAGCTGATGTGTTGGCTGTCAGTAGCTTTGTGTATGGAAGTCGAGCCAATGTGTTGGCTGACGGTTGTCAAACAGTTGATATTGTCCACCCATTAACTTCATTTATAGGGCATCTTACCACTGAATTTTGATCTTTCAACCATTCAAATGTGGAAATGCTTGAGATGAATCAGTTAAAAAGCTATTTTGCCTGTTGTCGTAAAATGTTGAGGAATCAGAACGAATGGATGTAAATGTAAGGGGTTGCACATTGTTTATGCCATATTGTCATATGTATGTATGAATTTATGTTTGTTATTTATAGGTATGTAGGTACGTAAGAAAGAATATATGTATGTGTGTGTGTATATGTTTGTATGTATGCATGTGTGTGCGGGTGGCTGTGTGATACATGTGTATAAATATGTAGGTATGGATATGGTTGGCATATGGAAATTGTCAATGTGTCTTTTGTGCTGTGTATTCTTCATATATTTTCGTTTCAATTGTTTTCTGCATTGGTCAAAATGTATTTCTTTGTGGACAAATAAACTATTTGTATTTGTTGTGTTGTCCAGCCATGGTGTTCTTCTTTCTATCAGACATGCTAACACTAAAACTCTCCTGTCAGGTTCAAGTTCAACTTGTTGATGTTGGATCCAGCCTAACAGTACAGAGTGATCGCATAAAAAAACTACACAGATGCTTTATCAAGCTTCCCAAACAGGTATGGTAGCCTCTTAATCAGATCAATCTGTTGAATGGATATTTGTGGCAAAATACAAGTTGATTTGGATCCAGGTTATAAAGTAAGATTTAAAAAAAGAAAAGAAAAAAAAAATTTAACAGGTATTTGTTATTGTAATTATTCCACTCAGAAGAATAAGCATGGTGTGATGTGCCATAAATCATGGGGGGAAAATATTTAAAATGTAAGGCGTTCAGGAAATGAGCAGTCATTTGGAATAACCATACATAAATAAAAGAGATTTGAATATAAAATATCTACCTCTCGATTTCATTGATTGATGTTAAAAGTTTCCCTGCATTTCCATTTTTTAAAAAAATGAACTTTCTTTGCAAGAAATTTCATTCTGTAAATTTTTGATGTATCTGTGCATGTTGACTTGATAAGAGTCAGTTTTCTTTCAATAGTGGTTCAGAAACACTATTTGAAGAAAAAAGGAGAGTAATTGATTTGATAAATTGACAGTGAAAAAATGCTGCTTTGAGAAAATGAAAATTTAAATTCAGTTCTTCAATTTTACAATGAGAGGACATTGTGCTTTTCAAAACAAGGAAAATCTTCATGACTTCTTTTGGCCTTTGCATCAATAGAATATTTATTTCAGTGTTTGAGGGACAAGTTACCAGTGCTTACATGAAACTGAGGACACAAGAATGATTAATTGTAGTCAGTCTAAATTGTAAGTGTCATAATATAATTTTATTCATTTAAAAGCACCTGTAGTTAATTTAATTTTAAACCAGTGGCTAGCATAAAAAGAACCAATATTATGGTGGTTCCATGTTTCTGTGCAAAGGCTGTGCATTGCAAATTGATGGGCGTGTGTCCAAAAGCTGGCCCCAAAGCAGAATGGTCTAAGGCAGCTCTGAACTGGTTCCATGATACTGTTGAATCACAAGGACAGATGCAAGTCAGTGGGTATGTATGGAAAATGTGAATAAAAGTAAACAGTTAAGTAAAGTACTTTTCTGTGTCACCTGTATGTGATAAGGACTAAATAATGCAGTATTTATTAGCAGGAAAAGCTCTAGTTATAATATGCATATTGCTGAAATGAGATATTTTCGTTTGTGCCCACAAGTTTTCTTCTCAATATCATTGTTCAGGCTAAGTGTTCCTTGCACATAGATCCATTGATTATTTTTTAAATTAATTTAAAATAGCTGATGTGTTAAAACTGAATAGAAAACGAGGATGTTCTTCTGAATGCATTTTTATTTTGTTTGCTTTGTATCTCTAAGGGGAAGTAATCCAATGAATGTAATTCTGTGGCTGAAAGCCTTGGCTCCAATGAAAGGAACCTGCAATATCAATGATACTCTGGTGGAACTTGGGTTTGCTCATTCCACCAATCCAAGTGCAAGCAAACAACAGCAAAAGCTCATCCCTAAAATGGATATAGCCGCCAAAGAAAAGGATATGCTCCAATTGCCACAAGCAAAGGAACAAAAGCCAGAGCTACTGAAACCTATGAGATTAGGAGATAGCTCTGCAACATCGTCTTCTTCAACAGTAACCTCACCCGAAAGTGGAAGTTCACTGCCAAGGATATCATCACCTCAGAAACAGAAATCTCCAGCAAAAATATCACCAAGTTTACCCAACACAAAGAACAAAGCACAGAGGAAATTAGAAACCCAAGCCAGTCCCCAAACAAAAGCAACATCAGTCAGTGAACAACAGAAACTACAGGATGAAATTTTCAGAGCTGTATGTAAAGCCTGTGAGGATAGCCAGGAAGAACCTGATAGGATCACTCCATTCATTGATGTGATTGTTTGCATGTATAAATCACCCTCAGATTTTGTTGTGCGGGTAAGTGTGCAGTTTATTGCAAGGTAATTGAGTTGAATTATTTCAATATTATTTTTCTGCCACAATATCATTCACATAGTGCTTATCCTCATACACTATTCAAACCTAAGTGCTTTACAATCCATTATTGCCCTGACAGACTCGACAACACACTCAGTAATTTCTCAGTTTTCTAGGATATAAACAAGTAGGTGCTCTGAACCATTTCAGTCTAACAACATCATTCACTGGCTACAGTCATATACCCATTCTAGCTTGGTCTAGTCAGGGAATGTGTGAAAGTTTTCTTTCTCAAGGATGAAATCTTGGGACCATTCAGGATTGAAACCCAGAACTTTAGATCCCAAGTCTTACAATCAAACTGGTAGGCCACCAACACCACAACAGAGTATCAGATACAGTTATTTATATGAAAACTAGTATGTGCTATTTCAGTGTGAGAACCATCGGGTCTAGAATATTAAGTGCTATCTGTGAAACAGAGACAATGTAAATCTATATTTTCTGAAATGCGAGATTGCACACAGTGACTAGATTAAAGGATTCTTGGCATTTATACTTGGAGCATACAGGTGTCACCCCTGGTACGTGCACTTCTTCCTGGTTTTATTAGAAAATCTTTTTTAGTCTTCAGGGCCAGATCAAACCTTGTCAGGATAGCCAATTATGCATAATAAATCATAATAACCAAATGGTACTGTGGCAAAAAAATGATGTGTTCATTTGAGAGCAACAACAACATAAAGGGCTCAATGGAAAAACTCATATGTCACATTTTTGCACTTTTGAGAATTTGAAGTTTGCCATCTTTGTGCAAGTTACTGTTGACTACTACTTCTGTAAAACCTGTTGTGAGCTCTAGCTTATATCCATTTTTCATCATTCATAAAAAAAAAAAAAAAAGTATGATGATATTACCAAAATATTTTTAAATATAACAATATAAATATTTGATGTTCTGAAATATCTGAAATGGACATCACAAGTTTTTTCATTGAAACCTTATTTGATTTCTTTTTTTGCCTAGTATTACTGTGCAGAATTGGAAACATTTGAGTTCCATGTGTACTCAACATAAAATTTGACAGTTTTACACTTTAAAAAAAAAGAGAGAGAGAGAGAAATGAGTTTAAGAAGATAGTCCAGTGAATTTGTCATGTATCAGCATTATTTGTGTTTTTCAGGTAAAAGACAAAGAGGGTGAACTCAAAAACCTGATGGATGACCTGGCAGAATATTATACCACCACAGACAAACCTTCTGTGCCCAGGGCCTGGAAACCTGGGGAATATGGTGTTGCAAGGTACTTTTCTACTATGTATGCCATCAGAATTATTCCTCAACGTCTATACTATAAATCTACCACAAAAACCCATGAAAGGTTAATGGATTGAAATATTGCTCAATGTATCTATCTGAAATTTGGCGCACAAAATCATTACATAGAGATCTGTGTTTCTAGTTATGTAAAGAAGAAAACTTATTATGTTTAACAATATTCTGAAAAGGCGATATTAATTGAATAGTAAATTCGTTAGGGTGTTTTATCTAACATGGACGTTCTGTGGAATGTCACATTATGGTATTATTCTTCCGCTTGCAAAGTGTTCAAAACAACAAACATGTTTTCTTCTAGTAGCATGCAATTTAATTATCCAAAATACCAGCATTGAAGTGTGTGCGATTTCCATACACTCTGAGTCGCAGGGCTGTGTTGGTTTGACCTTTATTTTAAAAAATCTCCCTTGAAGGCTATGCGTTCTCTCCTTGTGAGAGAAACATTGTGAACGAAAAGAATTTTTTTTTAAAATTATGATGATTATTGTTTTTGGTGGTTGGGGGGGGGGGGGGGGGGGGGGGGGGGGGGGGGGGGGGGGGGGGGGGGGGG
>JBCAUA010449575.1:0-15638 GCA_038406235.1 Peronia verruculata | reverse complement strand
TTTATTATTATTATTAATCCAAAGACAGCACATGGAAGAAAGAAATGGGAAAGGAAAAGATTCCCTTTTGTCTAAAGTTGGTTTGGTGTATCAAAGGGAGAAAATTGTGCGCCCCCCCCCCCCCCCCGCCCACATACAATTCAATTGAACGGCTGCCTCATGAGTAGTTGACTGAATGCAGAAAAATGAATTATTCCTCAATCAACCAGAGAGTAATTCCTTTACCATAAATGGTCTGCTGAGCAAAATATGCTTCCTTAATTATTCAACAAATGGGCTTTCACCTGTATATATACGTTCTCATGATTTATATGCTCATGATTTATATGCTCAGAAGTGTGAGAGAGCTCAGCAGGAAGCCATGAAAAATAGGCCCCAGCCTCTCTATCCACAGTTATTATATGAGACATACGATGGTAATTGTGGCCGAGCAAAAAATCATGCCACCCCAAAATATCACAGCACATCTGCTGCGTAGTTAGCTTTGCACGGTGGGCAGCTGGCACCAGGAACGGTGTGTAGCGCGAACATACGGTACCTTCTGCTGCAGCTGTTGGCAATGGTAAGAAGAGCTCAAAGGTATGGTGACACGAGCCTTACGACACCTGGCTACACACATCTCTCTCTCTCATTTGAACAGCTTGAAAGCACAGGTCACATTCTCTCTCTCTCTCTCTCTCTATCTATCTATCTATCTCTCTCGCTCTTTGTCTGCCTATATGTCTGGTTCTATCCTCAAGCATGTCAATCCCAAGAGAGTAGGGTATAAATACGTCATCTTGGGTTGAAGTGGCTGCCTGTTTTTGTGATCATTTCTGTGGGTAGAAGTTTGGAATTTGGGAATTTTGGCAGGACTGGGACAATCCACATTACCCTTCAGTGATTTTTTAACTACCAAGGAGTCTTTAACGTGCATAGCGTACAAACGGCACTTCCGAAAAAGATTCATCCTTATTTGAGAGGGTTAAATATCGGGCCTTTCACCCTTCATAACCCTACCATCCCGTGAAGGCAGAATCCATGAGTCGAACCCGCAATCCACAATTTGAGTTGTTCATCATAAAACCACATAGCCACAACAAGAGCAGCACCCCCCCCCCCCTTTTTTTTTTTTCAACCTCGATATCTCTCTCTCTCTCTCTCATAAGAACAGCTTATAAAGCACTGGTGGCATAACTAAAATGAGCCCCATAACATCTGGCTACACGTACTTTTTTGGCGTGTGTGTGTGTGTGTGTAACTGACTCAGTACCTTCTATGCCGCATAAGGCATAAAAATAGCATGGTACATCTTCTGTTTTAGGTAACGGTACGAGACAGCTCGGGGACAATCATAATGGTGACATTCATAGCATCTGGTCACACATTAGCCAATCTCTCCTGCACTATCTGTCTATGTCTCCCGTGTTTGCAATGTCGTTACTATTTCTGAGGCATTCTTGCTGAGATGATACGAGGTCAACAACAGCTGAAAGCAATGGTGACTTATAAGGGCGTCATAGCAATTAGTTACACATCGCTGTCTTCCCCCCACCACCACCCTCTCTCTCTCTCTCAGGCATGACATACTATCTCTAATCTGCTTCATGGCAGCTTGTGCAGACAGCACTAGAAAGAGAGACACACAGACAGACAGGCAAATAGGCAGATTGACTGAAAATAAAAACATAGGCAGATATAGCAACACAGACTGACAGGTAAATAGATAGATAGAGATAGATGATAGATAGATAGATAGATAGACAGACAGACAGACAGACAGACAGACAGACAGATAGATAGATAGATAGATAGATAGATAGATAGATAGATAGATAGACAGACCGGCAGACAGGCAGGCAAATAGACAGACAGACAGACAAACAGATAGATAGATAGATAGATAGATAGATAGATAGATAGATGCTCAACGAATAAAGAAAGAAAACTTTCCTACCCATGATGAAATCCAAACAGTTACAAACTAAGTAAGTTTCTACCAATTTAGAAGTTATGGCATATTTGCTGTACTTTTCTTATTATAATCAAGGACTATGAGTGTATAGTATTTAGTATGTTTTTAAATGTAATGAAACAGTTTGATGTAGCCCTTGACAGCATCCTTTGACTCTAAGCCATAAAATGCTCTGCAGCCAGACACCCCCCCCCCCCTCCCTTCCACTTCCAGCTTCCTCCCAACCCATCCAACTGTCAAATCTGCAGCCAAAACTTGCAGGGAAAGAACAGCCTGGCTTTCAAATCATTAATGGCCACAAGCCAAGAGATGCCTGCATTAAATGCTGCAAACTGGCTAGATGTTTTCAGCTAAGCAAATGATAAACAAGAATGTCACATAAAAAAAAAGAAACAAACAAACAAGCAAAATTCAGCCCATACAAAGGTAATCTTCGCACTTAATATTGGCAAAACCACAGAAGCTCTCTATAGCCATTAACGATGGCAGAAATTTAGCCTGGGCAACCGCATGCAGCTAGTAACTCTTTTGATTCTGAACTGCCAAGAGTTCTTTAATGTCTTTAATTTACACACGACCCTCTGAAATAGCGCAAAACCACAGAGCCATTGCATTGTCCCCTCCCCTCCCAATGCAAAAATGTTCTATTCTAAAAGCTATGTATGCACCATGTAGATGCCGCACTGAGTAATCATGACTATTCTGCATCAGTCTGGTTTTAGCAGCGATGCTGTAACAACAGATATTGAGGTGGTGAGAGCACGAGAGAGGTGGGCAGAAAAGTGAAAAAAACAAGATAAAGGAGAAATGATAAGAGAGAACAAATAATGAGAGGGTCAGACAAGGAGCAAGCTTGCAACAAAACTTTTGGCTATACCGCAACAGATTATTCCTTGTACCACTTTGTTTGCTTTCATTTTGTTCCCAAGGCCTGTGACAAATGTTTTTCTAGTTTAAACTGCCTGGATTAAAAAAATATTCTGTTTTTTTTTTTTATCAAACTTCATCATTTCATCATTGAGTGCCATAATAAAAGAAATGATTATTAATTATTCACACTTTCTTCTAAAATGATACCATTCCCCCCCCCCCCTCTTTGTGACATGGATGATGGATAGTCCAGGCAAAACAAAGATAATGGTCAAGTTCTAAGAATCCTATTTCAGTTATGTTTATATGATACAGATTGGTGGTGCAAACTATGCTTTTGAAAAGAACTCAGTTTCCAATTCCAGACAAATAGCACACTGTCTTGGGGAATGAGGAAAGATAGGTAGAAAGAATGAAACAATGAAATTTAAAAAAAAAAATCTATACCAGGGGTTCCCAACCAGTGGGATGCGACCCTCTTGGGGGTCACCAAGCCTTTCCTGGAGGGTTACATAGCCTTGCTAGAAGTGGTTTACAAAAGAATTAACTTCAAGAATCAATGATGCTTTTTGTAGCCTAATGCTCTTCTATTTTTACAAATATTTTTTTTAAATTTTTGTTTTAATGCAAAAGAGATTAAGATCTAGATCTAGATCTAGATTCTAGATCAAGATCTAGTTTGTCAGTAAATTACAGGACTCTTAAATAATTTTTTGTTGTTGTTTTTGAGATGTCCATCACAAAAAATAAAATAGAGATTTCGGGCTCGATTTATCAAGATCAAAATGCTGACAATGAGGGGGAGGGGGGGGGGGGGGGTTCAAGCTTTTGGGTAAGACGTCAAAAGTGTAAAATATATATAGATCTAGATCTAGATCTAGAAATATTAAATGAATGCTTATACACACAATTCAAAACTCAAATCTAGATCTAGATCTCCGGCAAGAGGTGATTGAAATAATGAAAAAAAGAGAAATTTAACAACAGCTGGACGACAGTCAAACCCTTTCAGTTTTAAGTTCTACCAATCTTATAATTAGACACGCACAAAGAACTTTCACATCAAACAAAATATTTCGGCAGGCGCTTATAAAGTATAAAGACTCTAGGGTCTAGACTCTAGATCTAGAATTCTAAATCCACATCTATTCTACTAGATTAGATCTATAAGTTTTTCTATTTACTTACCAGCAGCTTCGGTGGCAGAAAAATGGATCAAGACACAACACAGCAATATACCAAGCATCATCCATCCGTGGGAAAAAGTTTTTCTGTGCAGGGCACGACATAGCGATGACAGCAGAAATGCCATTGCTTCTCTGCTATGTGCTCGAGTCGAGTAGATCTAGAATCTAGATCTAGATCTATTGCGTTCAGCTGAACTGTCTCTGCGTGTGAAAATGCAGCGTTATCTTCTGGTCCTCCTCTTCACACTGATCGAGGACCCGCACAAAAGCTCTCCCTCAACTACTGGGGGAGAGAAACCGAAACTTCGGTAGGCTAGATCTAGTCCGCTGACCCCAGCGCCGAACTGTCAACAACCGCAACACAGTAAACAGGTGCCTGCGGTCTGCCTGCGACCAGCACAGACTCAAGCTGACATAACTGGCGAGTGGCGATCTCCAGTACTGGTGGTCTGTTTTGGTATATGGCAGGTTTTCTAGGGAGTTAATCGTACATCGTTTGGTCAAAAATTTCCCATTTTAAAAGGTAGAAAGATCTAAACCCAGCATATACTATGAAATAAATAGGTTATATGAAATCTATCTGTTATGTGTACTTGACAAATAGTATTGGAGATATACTTAAAGATTATGTCCCCATATGAAGCCAATGACAAACCGGCATTCGCGCTGTAAAGTGGGTCAACGAAAGTTTGTATGCAGTGTCGGAATGCGGACAGGAATCTACCTGACCTACCACCCCTACACCCGTCACTCCTCCCCTCCTCCCTCCCTTTCCTTCCCTCTTTTTCCTTCCCCTCCCTTCCCTTTCCAATCGCCTTACCTCCCTCCTACCGCTAAATTCCTCTCGTTCTCTATCCGTTTCCCATCCTTTCCACTCTCTTCCATTCTATGAAAAGGAAAAATGCATAGATCGAAGTCCAATACCCAGCGCCCAGCCCTTAGTAGATCTATAAACAAGGCTTGGGGTTTACATTCCCGATTACAACGCGAACGCAGAGCGGTTATAAGCTCATAAGCAACTAACTGGCGATTACATAAAAAGTCCTTTATCTTTGCCTGGTTCATTTTATTTTCCTTATTATCTATGTTTATTATTTTTTTTTAATCAAATCTGTTGATATTATTCCGCTAAGATCCTCAAATTAGCAGGAGCAAATAATAACAGACGACGAATGGTAAAACAGGTGACACACTAGGAGAAGTATGCAATATAACAGAGATACGAACAGAGAGAGGATGAGAGAGAGAGGGGGGGGAGGGGGAAGAAGAACTTTAAATAGACTAATTAAATAGACAGACATATAAGTTACTAAGAGACAGGCAAACAGACTCTGAGATGAGAAAATTTGAGGAAAACAAAAAGACTGCCCGAAATCGAGACACATTAAACCCATAGAGCCTTAAAAAGAGGAGACGGCGTATTGCAGAAACTAATGAGAAATTGAATGATCTACATCAATAAATTTGTACCATAAATCTGCAAGAAAAACCCACAATAGGCTTATGGACTCAAAAACTCCTGAATGGATCCATATCATATTTGCACACAACATTTCTGTGTTTCTATGTACATAAAATCGAAAGAAGCTTACTATCTTTGACATTATTCTACACATGTAATAATAATTGAATAATAAACTCGCGAGGGTGCTTGGTCCGAATTGTTCTTCCGAGAGTAAAACATTCAAAACAAGTTTTCTTTGAATAACATTCAGATTAATCAAACATAATAATAATATCAACATCGATTTGCGGACGCTCTGAAAACAGTGTAAGTCACAGGGCTATATTTAAAAAAATCTCCCACGAAGGCCGTGGTTTTTCCTCTTGTTACATCTATCATTTACACCCAAACACACAAAAACGGAGTAAGCTACACCTTCTCTCGGATATGCAAAGAAAGAATAGGGATTAAAATAACACCGAATTGTTTTGAACTAATATAAGTAAATCTATAGACATATACTTTCCCCAATGTTGCCTGTGTGAGGATTTCTTGATTTGTGCTAATTCATGAAAAAGTCACCCATGACCTGACCTGTGATCCCTTTGTGGAAGCATTCAAGGGACAAAACCCGAAAATCTATGCCTGTTACTAACCTGTATCTTACTTTGTGTCCCTTTTTTTCAGCCGTGCACCGAGGATCAACTGGCAGTAATGATAATGCAATGAACTGAAATCTTCTTAATGTGATAGACATCAAACCGAAAAACTACGGAGCTAACGATACTGTACTGCTTGTACTTGAGAATGTTGATATATGCCACTGATTTGATCCTCTGAGGAAATTGTTTCCTGTCACTCCATGTCTGCCGAGTAAAATCGATCAAAACCGTCAGTGAAGTTAATGACCAACTGTTTTCTCTCTCTCTCTGTTTTCAGTGAGCTGTCTCCGTGTCTGCTGGTTTCCTCCCTTTGCTCCATCGTCTGATCAATATTGTCACTTAGATCTAATTAAGGCATAAAACTGTTAATACCCGTGTCTGTTGAGTTCATTTTGTTTATTCACCTTCTAGGCCTAATGATAATGAACAGAGACTGATATTGACTTATTACAAATCCACCATCAGTACCATCATCATCATCATCATCATTATTTTATAAAATAGAAAAAGACTGTCCAACCGGCAACTAACACAACAATTTTGAAATTTTTTTTTTTAAAAAGCAAATAACACTTATAAATTTCTTCTTCTTGATGTTGAATTGAAGATAGACAAATTTTCAGACCAACTTGGTCCTTCTTCAGGACAACAAAGTAAACATATAAAAATGTAAATAGGGTATTGCTGTGTACAAAAGAAAATATCTATCAAAATGACTAGTTCATTGTGTACCGGCGGGTTTTCAACGTCTTCTAAAAAGAAATGGACTAGTACATTTTTAGAGTTAGAATATGACATCTTGTGATATGTAATGGGCAAATATGTAAGATATTTCAGTTTCCAGTCTTCTTTATTCCTTTGCTTTGTATAGTTTTTTAATGTTGGTCTCTAGGTTTGACATCAGTAAAAATTGCGTTGTCTTTTCCTTTAGAAACAATCTGCGCCCTTCGTGATTATAAGCTTATTCATGTATATCTTGGTGAGTTTTTTAGAGTTAGTTGTCTGTTGCGAGTATTTCAAATTAAAGAGGTAAACATACTTTTTAACCCTCTGCACAATGCTAACTAACTAAATCTTAAAACCTTATGAAAAGGATATGATCTGGCTGACAAAATAAAAAAAGGTTCATTTAAACTTTCGTGAGTGCGCGGAAAAAAAAAAAAAAAGTATCGGAAATTGTCCTGGCAGGTTTTACATTGAAGTAATCATTCATGTATTCCACATTTCTTAACCCTACAAATATCAGCACAAATTGTCAGTTTGAAATTATTTCTTCAAATATGTGTAACTGTGTCCAAAGATGTAACACATTAGGCGTTAAAGCAACGTTGGATATGTACTTTATCATGACATGGTTTGCCATCTGGAAAAGAAATCAAATCCAAAGTATGATGGACTGATCGTTTTTGGACTGATCGGCCTGTTGATACTTGAGGGTTAAAGCACTTATTTATTTTAAAAAAATGACCAGCAAAGTGTTAATCTGTATCACGTGACCTCCACAAATGTCACGTTCGCAGTACATGTGATTGTCTACTAGCTCATTTTTCAGAGATGACCTTGAATCTAATTGCAGTTGTGGAGCCTGAACGGCTTATTTGTTTGTTTTCATTGCATCCCCCCCCCCCTCTTTTTTTTATCCTCGCTACTGGGCCATCAATTATCAACAGATTTTATCGAGAATGCCATTAAAGTAGATGTTTGCCGGGCATTAGAACGAGGCAGTAAACGAATTTACTACCGACGATTTTGACAAGTTAGAACTTGGCAGCCATAAAATCCGTGCCAAGAGAACAGGGTAAAGGTCGCGCAGATTGTCCGTGGCGACTGTGTCAATAAACAAGTTCATGAAGTCCAGCTGTTCAAGAATCCACTCCTTTTCCCTTAATCCTCCTAAAAAAATATTTGGTTGTGTCCTCTTTTAATCAATCCCTAAAACTGCCGGAGATAACTTTTTTTCGTTTGTTGTTGTTGTTGTTGTTGTTTCTTTTGCTTTGTTGTTGTTTGTTGGTTTTCTTTCGAACAATGATCTTTTCATTTGGCTTTTTTAGTTGTTATTGTTTTTGATGTGCAGGACTCGGCAGAATATTTATCTTCTCAATGCATCTCCTTTCTTCTCTTCACTTCTCTCTCTCTCTCTCTCTTTCCTCGCTCTCCCTTTGTTCTTCATCTAAAATATGCATTATAGGCTAACAATTTCAGTTGGTCGTTAGTGAAATTGTCATGCTAGTATTGTCATTACTCCATGAAGGATGTTTTTAACACCTGGGTATGCAGGAACTCCGCAAGTCTGCCACCACTAAATAGATTTGTTCCGACCAAACGAACGGCTGTAAATTCCCGTTTAATTTTAGTAAGCTAGGGAGTACAAACACTTCAAACTGTTAACATTGACATAGAAAAACACATAAAAATGCACGGGATCGCTGACCACTGTTCACATATCTCGTGCAGTGGTGGAGGGGCAACAAATACCAGTGGGTGTTCTATTTTTAGTAAGGGGTACAAACACTCGGGATTTCCTGCTTAGTCGAATATGAACTATTCTGGCCTTTGTGTGCGAGTGTCTTCAGTTCCATTGAACATGTTCTCTGTTCTGTCTTGTCTTATCACTTCCTGCCGCGGGGGCCCGGGGTTTATAAGTAGATTCTCTGCTCCCGCCTGCAGGCGGTATAAGCCCGCCATCGGTGGAGTGTCTCCCATGGAGTGACATCTTCAACATTCAAAGGGAGACATCTCTTCTCTCTCTCTTTGCTCTTGTCTTCTGTCCTGCTTTCTTTCCTCTCTTCTTCTTGACGCGTAAGCCTGTCTTACCGTGTTCGGCACATTATAGCCATAATCGTGCTGATGTGTCGTTAAACCCCAACACACACACACACAAACAAACAAATAACATTATCACTTCATACCATTCCTCATACACGTATGTCGCTGTGCCCCATCCTCTCTTGAGTACATGCAGACAATTGACAATGTGCCCTAAAAATTGATCAGAAACTGAGACCCATCATGGTGAGACTGTTTATTTGTTTGTTGATTTCTGTGTGTCTATTGGTTTATGTGTTTTGTTTTGTTCTTTGATGTGTTCAGACATACAGCTCTTGTTTCTTGTAAATTTTCACATCATCGTTTCTTGGCGCCACAGTCGTTTTACAGCGGGGCCATAATTTAAACCAACACCAGTTGCTTGTCTGCTTTTGTTTATGGTGTCACTCTATACATGAGATTTTAAAAAAAAAAAAAATGCTTGTGTCGCCTTGACATATTATATAACAGGCCCAGGTTTGTGTATGTACTGGAGACTTCAGAAATCTGATCAAGAAGATCCTGTGTGTACATTAAGTATACGTATCACTTTGACAGGGAATGGAAAGTTTATAGAGTAAACCATGAACGATCCCCTGAATCTCAGTTACAGAAATTAGGTGTTTATAACGAGAAGAAAGGGCATTTAAGAGAGCGGATGAATTTACTCCGAAAAGCAGAGTTTGCCAACAAATCTTAGGCGCAACTTGTGAAAAACTTGAAACAGACATAAAAACACAACTGTCGTAACTTCAGGGATATTATATTTATTATGTGCCTGGATTATTAAAGGGTGTCATCTGTTGTCCGTCTGGAAACATAGTCTGTTTTCATACTTAATCAATATAATACATATTTGAGAGCTGATATCGATGCAGGGAGGCCCTATACACAGCAACTTTTATTATTTTTTTTAAAAATCGATTTATGGGTGAAATCTGGGAAAATCATAAATAATTGTACCAAAAAAAAAAAAAAAAGAAAGAAAAGTAGGGAAAAGAGAGATCATTAACGGCGACGGTGACTTGGTTAACATTAAACATCATAAATGGTTTCTTCCTTTTCTCTCCATCATCCAGCTGTTGAGTATGTAGTTCTAGTCCCACTCTTTCATAAATAACCAAAAGACTGTTCTTGTAAAGTAAGGGGGAGGGGAAGGCAAGCCGTGCCTACTATGAACATTAAAACCAGAAGTGGAAGAGGCAAGACGTATTATTATGGAAATGAGATCCATGATCCAACCCCGTTGAATGGTCATTTAGATCAGCTGGTACTGAACGTCTAATTAATCAGGACACACAGGCCTGCCAATAAGCGGGTTATGTTTGTTTTACCTGGGACGGGGAAGAAGAGAATGATTGCCTTTTGTTATTCTACTGCTATTTCTCCCACGGAGTCATTACCTGTTTTGTTTTCTCTCTGTCTGTAGGGGATTGTAACGTCCAGCGGTCAGGGAGGCGGTTGAGAGAAAAGGCAAGTGTTAGACGAATATAGGGCTCAAAACGTCTATCACATGGAGCACGATTATCATGGTCATCGTGGTAAGAAATAATGGTAGTGGACATAACAAATTCACGTTTAAACCGTTTACTTCATTTGTTTTGGACATAACTACCACTGTGCGCTTTCATAATTTTCCGGTGTTGTCTTTTTCTTGCTTTGCATTATCGCGGTATTTATAGATTTTTATTTGATTTTTCTTGTCTTTACTTGCTTAATTTTAGTCAGTGCTTGGGTCTATATCTCTCATACAGAAAATTGAACTTTGTACAACTATTCTGTCTCGAGATTCTAAGAATCTTTCTGTATTTATCTACTGGTTCTGCGAAGTGAGTTAACGTTTGCAAATTTCAGGAAACAAGAAAACGTATCTCATAACTTTTATTACGCAACGACGGGTCTAATATCAAGAGATATCATGGCGAGTTAATTCTGCTTCATCCGGAATTATATAAGGTCTGTTTTCAATCCGAACCATACCCACGTTGGAGACGCCTAAGTCGAAACAATACAAATATGTCAATGGTATTAATGACTGGACACATAGGCGGCTGTAACGTTGAAAAACAAAATCCTCTGACGGTCTCATCACAAGATAGACTAAAAGAAATGGGGAATAAAAAGAAGGACTTGGATAGGGAAGCAATAGCTGTTATTGATAACAAGTACTTTCAGCAATGCCTTGGCCCTTAGCTCTCACCATTTTATGTGCCCGGGCTCAGTAGATATTCTGTTTCATTACGTGTTGAATGATTCACAGGCTGTCAAGTAAACTTTCCAGTTTGGCATGATTTGGAACGTTTATTGCCAAGATTCTCTCTCAGGTCCAGTCTTCTGTAAACATGTACAAGCAGTCATATTCGTCTCAGTTTCTTTGATTCCATCCTCATTAACTTCCAAGTTCAGTCAATTTTCTCATCTGGCTCTTAACTACAAGAGCTGAAATAATTAATTTTAATCAAGCCCTCTGACCATTTTATTAAATGCTTCACAAAATTGCTTAAAGTGGTACGTTCTTGTAAGGTAACACTGTCCTGAGTGGAATGCTTCTTGCTGGCCTTATAATCTGAGTTATATTACTTTTGTTCTTTTATAGTCTAACACCAAGACTTCTTTAAGTGCTTGCCTCCTAAGAATTTATATGTATGCCTTGAACTCATAATAACAATAGCTGACTGACTGGGAGAAGCTAAGATAAGAAAGGGAAGTCTACAAATGACTAAAAAAGTGGGGATAGGACGACAGTACAATTCTGTATTAACTGATACGCTCTATTCACGAATGCTCCTATCCCCGCCGATCTCCATTACATCACCTGGTCAAAGAGGTCATGTTGAAAGACAGTATTAAACCAGAGTGATACAGGCCACCAAAAACTAATAGAAAAGCACCGAGTGCATGAAATGGATCTTCAAATACCCAGCACAGAATATTATCATTGACGTTAGTAGAAAATAACATTATTCAAGAATATCCTATTAGATCACTTTGTGAAAGTTTTTGTCTTGAAGACTGATGACTTCAAACATCGACGTGACATTTTCGTGCACTCGGCGTTGTCAGAAATAGCTCAATGAATAGATTCCAGACAGGTGCGAGATTGCCGGTGACTTCGCCGCCAACATTAAATGAGTCACTAAATCTTACAACAAAAAAAAAAAAAAATGAAGGAAGAATTATTCAGTGCCTTTGGTCTTACTAATGCCCATAGATAATCAATATATCACACAGACCGGGTTCAAACGACCTCCGATGGGCAAATAAAACTAATAACAGACATTTGTATTTGCTTTGTTGAGTAAACAATTTTTGTTTTCTTAATTGACACATTCCCAGTGAACACGGATTAAGCATCAATGCTCCATACCATCATCATCACATCGGGTCTTGAGAACCACTTCCATTCTACTGATCGATAACCAGTGATCGATGATGCTGTGTATGGCCCCATCCCATGCCTAGAGGTGAAACTAACGAGGTTTCCCAACCAATAGGAATGGATTTTGAGCATTTGTGTGGTGCAGCGCCTTAGCAAACCACTCTGTTGTTTTCATCTTAACTTTTTGTTTTCTTATTCATAAACACATCAATTGGAGAAGCAAGATGGGCAAAGATGTGCACAGACATGTCAGTTACCACCATGGCAAATGTTGATAAGAGCTTATGACTAGCGGTAATATAAAGGCTTCTACCCAGAGCTTCCTCCACCCATTGCAACATGGATCCTAATCTTGTAGTTTGGGTTTCTATTGAGTATGGCGCAGCACGTTGAGCTCTTTTCATTCCCTCTCCTGTTTTTTTTTTTAAATCTTAAATATCTTCTTCTCCTCTACCACTCTCTCTGTCTCTGTCTTTATCATTGTTTTTATTATTATCTATGGCAGTGGTATTTATATCGTGGACAAACAGATTTCTATGAAATTCTCATTCAAATTAGAAAAAAAAAAAAAAAAATACCTCCGCTGATAAAGGTTCAAAAAGAGCATTTTGTTCATTTATCTTCTTGTTTTTTGTTTTTTTTTTTATTTCATTTTCTTTTCTTTTTTTAACACATTTAATCGGTTTTATTATTGACATATCTTATTACACGGTTAAAAAAGCCAGATGTAGTATACCTCATACACTAGAATGTACTTCCATACTTATGCAAATACGCTGCATCCTGTGAGACCATTATAGCTGTGGGTCTTTGGAGTCTTGGATCACTAGCTGTCTACAAACGAAAATTCAGAGGTTCTCATGCCAGTGAAATTAGGCACATCTAAAGCAAACTGTTGTGCTTGGGAGGTCGGGTGTGGGAGGGGGAAGAATGTTTAGAAGTCACTTCACTTCACTTCACTCCACTTTCGCCTGGAGTCCCCCCTAGGACATAGGCCAGCGACAAGAGCTCTCCAGGAATCCCGATCCTGGGCCAGACGTGCCAGCTGCCTCCAGGTGCAACCCATCCTTTGGGTATCTGCTTCCAAGTCCCGGGCGCCAGGTGTTTTTTGGTTGGCCTGTTTTCCTTTTCCCTTCGGGGTTTCAGGTTAGGGCCTGTCTTGTGATACTGGATGCAGGTTTCCGGAGAGTGTGTCCAATCCATCTCCAGCGTCTCTGCAGTATCTCTTCTTCTACGGGCTGTTGTTTCATTCGATATGTTAAGAAATAGTCCACTGAAATAATAAAATAAATTAAATGTTTGTTACTGAAACTGAACAGGACCCGCCTCCATCTTCTCCCTCACATTCCCCATCCTGGTAATGTAATAATGTGTTAGGTATAAAGTGGAATTAGCTCGGTGTTAAGTGCTTAACCAGCTTGGTAAGAGGAAATTGTGGGGTAGAATTTTGGATTTTGTAAACTTTGCAAAAACAGCGGTGTCTTCATAAACTATTTTATCTATGTTGTATCTGTGAAATACTTCTTAAGGTGCGCTACGCACACATGGGACATGGGAAATATATGGACCCTTGTCCGGAAAGACTAGACTTCGAATTCGCCGCCCAAGAGGCCAAAGAACTGTCAAGTCAGTAAAAAAATAATAATAATTCTAACCCGAGATGTTTTCATCGAAAGGCAAAAACCTTACCACTCGACTGTGATGCCCCCTGTCCCAGCTATGGTGCTGACGTCCGATATCCTTCGTATAATATAGAGATTCTATTCCATTCGGTGTGTCTCAGGTTTGTTTATCAGCCTTGTTTACATGTACACACCTTTAGGACAAGACAGTCATCGTCAGACTGCTGAGCGGTGAATAAACGATCGATTTATCTTCAGCCAACTTTGCCTCTTATACTACTGCAAAATAAATGTGACAGATGTTCGTAAGGAATACCCGTGACATTGACTGCCATCTGATTCTTGTCAAGTGTTTGGTGGATCCAGGCCAAGGACAGAGTAATGCCATTTAGTGTGGCATCACACGACCAGCCATGTGTGGCAGAGATATAGTGGCCTGACCAGGGACATTGCACTCCCCGGCGTATTGAGGTTACCCCCCTGGAGCTTCTTGATTTATTATATTCATCTGGGACTTATATACTGTATACGTTTATTGTATGTTATATGTTATATTTGGAGACACAGTGACTGAACAGGGTATCTAGAATGTTCATCTGGAACTACTGTGTGTGTGTGTTTAAATGAGCTGCGGAAATACACATAGCAGTAAGCTCACTTATTTTAACCCCTTGACTGCCAAGACTACAGCTGAGATAATTTTGAAGCATCTGTCTAAATATTAACTTAACAATTGGAAATCTCATCATCAACTAAACAAAAATACATTACTGACAAGAAAAAAAGATATTTAGATTTGTATAGTTGGCAATCAGCTATAGATTTTAAAATGTAGTAGACAGTGAAAATCAGCATATATTTATCCTGACAGTGAAAGGGTTACAACATGTATATATATATATATATCCTGCCAAATTCATAAGGCTTGGCTAGAGTGGCATTGTACTTCCCATTCTATTATTGTCTCAAAGAAAAAAAGATATATTTAAAGTAAAACAATGTTCCAGTTTTTCGTAATTCGAATCTGAATACTTAGCACGGCTTGCATTTCCATTCACCATATGGAAGGTGCAGTAGCCTAGTAAAGGGGGTATCTACAACTGTCATCTGGGACTATAATTATACACAACATAATATATTATTATAATATGGTATAATGATATGGACGGCACAGTGCTAGGGAATGTGTAATTCACAGTTTGGACAGAATGGACATTTTCTCCTTGTTGCACCCAGCGTCGTAGCACTATAATCTTATTATATATATAATTATGTAAACGGTTGACGCCCTTTATTTTGTTATTACTTTATTTTGGTCTACCTGAAATTCTGAAAATTTAAGAGGCAAGGACCGGATTGCAAGCATTTAAACTGTTGATCTACGTGCATGCTGATATCACTTTCATCTGAAACTTTTATTATTTGTTTGTGCGGGCAGCCAACCGGCAACTGTGCTGGCTTATAAGATCTTCAGAAACTTTGAAATTTAATAAAAAAAAAATCTCTCAAGAGTTTGCAGAGATGTGGAACGACACTGTTTTAATATAAGGGTTGACAGCTTATTTTTATTTTTAGAAAATCAAAAGAGATGGAGGGAAGTCACGAACATCTGTGAAATAAAAAGCTTAACGTTTAAAGTGTCCACACACACACACACACACACACACACACACACACACACACACACACACACACACACACACACACACACACAC
>JBCAUA010449465.1:3691-17571 GCA_038406235.1 Peronia verruculata | reverse complement strand
ATGTTAGCGTTAGGGTGGACTTGCGCTCGTCGAGGGTCCCAGCAGGTTAAGCCAGCGGGGTTGTTCTAGGCTATTATATGGAGACTGCACGGCATTAAGTCCGTCTAGCCATGGCCTTTTTTTAATGGCTCAACTGAATGTTACTCAAAAGAAAAGATATTTGGCATTTTGATTCTATCATTCTGTCAAGTGGACAATTTGGATCAAACACTCCAGC
Organism: Peronia verruculata; assembly: GCA_038406235.1. NCBI lineage: Eukaryota > Metazoa > Mollusca > Gastropoda > Systellommatophora > Onchidiidae > Peronia > Peronia verruculata. The sequence continues at coordinate 17,354 of JBCAUA010449465.1, read as the reverse complement.
TAGTTAATCTATTCAGTTATTATTGCCTGTTGAGAATAACACCAACAATCATAGTAAGCTTTTTTCTAGCTTTATGTAAGGAGAAAAACACATCTTTATGCAACAATGCTGTGGGCCAAATTTCAGATGAATGCATTCAGTAGTTTTAAGTCCATAAGCCTATAATGGTTTTGTTGCAGATTCAGTCTACATTTTTAAATTATACCATTTTTTACTAGGCAATGACTGGCCCCAGCTTGCTCATTTATGTCATACAGGTCACAGCTGTACCTTTAGGCAATACCACAATTTCTCCACTGCCCTTGGAAAAAGATCACTTTAATGGCCAAGATGATGTGACATTGTAAATAGATGAGTCAAGTCCCAAACAGAGGTAACTTTTCTAGTTCAGATGACAAACATGGGACATGCAGTTGTTTCCCTTTGTGCACCTATTCTATGTGAGTGATTGTCCTGAAAGTACGTGTGTCACCCAAAATCATGACTGACTTCTGTGACTGTCTGCAGTGTCATTAAATACCTGTCTACTGATTGCTGTGGAATTGCTGGTGTAATGAAGTGCCATATGGAATCACATAACACTTTGAATTAAGATAGAGTGATAGTGAAGGAGATCATTTTGCTCACCTGACACTAATTCCAAACATTTTAAAACCATGCTGGTCAAGTCTCACATTCAAAGGTAAGATTGTGTGTGGTTAGGCTTTAGATATTCATCTTTCTTGGTCAGGCTTTAGATATTCATCCAACATCCTAAGAGATGGTGATCTCAGTATGGTATGTATGATGGCCCTAACTGGACGTGTGGATGTAGTTATGAATGTTCTAAATTGTCAAATGCTCAAAGTTGGAATTAATCTACAGAGGGATATATATAACATATGGATAATTGTTGATATTTATAACTAGATAAACGTTATATCTCTCATGATAATATATCTGAGGATAATAAGTGATTTTTTTATTCTTTTATTTAATTCGTACAGTTTTGTTTCTTGTGATTGTAATTTTAAGCATTGTCTTTTGAGATTTTCATTGCAAGTGTGCAAACCTGGCAGGTAGGCCTATATGTTAGGTGTGCAAGGTGGAGCGGCATACAGATATAGCTTGTACTATACATTTCAGGTCGGAGTGGATAGGTGGACAAAACAAAAGATTAAAACAAACTCATGTTTTGTGTTGTTGTAATACAGGACACCACTTTAATTTTGATAATAATAGTAATAATACTATATTTGATAAGGATAGTAATAATACTATAACAGCAAAGAGCGATCAGGCTTATACAGAACTTATTCCTTGTACAGTCCGGGCTATAAGCACTGCACAGTCTGATCACTAAATTTCAGGGTATTAAGCATAAAGGAAAAAAAAGCCACAAAAAAGCACAGATACACTTCAGGAACTACCAGACACTGGAATATCATAGCAGAGAAATGAAATGCTGGATATTATAATGCTGGCTTAAGAATAAAGTGGATGATGATTGGAAATTTGTCTACACTGTGATTACATGGCCACAACTAGATCTTGACAGTCACCAAACCATCAACCCTCCCTGAAGACACTGCTTGTTGTCTGTGGATTTTTGAGGAAGACAACCTTCCTTGTCGGACATGGGTTTGTTTAGGGGAGCAAGGCAGAGGCTGACTTTCTGTATGCACAGCACAGGGGAGCTGACGAGGCCGAGTTGTGTACAAAAGGCACTGCAGACCAGCAAACATGGGAGGGTAGGGATGGGAGATTGGGGTGGGGAGAGAGTACTGGCAGTGTCTTATCTCAACTGTTCTACTACCACTCTCCTGTTCACCTGGCACAGCTTAACCCTACTATTGCCAGGAATAAACAACTGTCACTTTGTTTGCTCCTCTTTGAAGTCCAGATTGATGCCAGATATTTCCAGCACAGACAGTCAATTTATTCATCAATTTATTCATCTATCAACTGCATGTGACTGTGAGGCATTTCATTTTCATTTTTGTGTGTGTGTGCCCCCTCATGTGGTTTACGTGTTGTGGAGAAACACTGCATAGGCCTTGTCAGGAACAAGGCAGGTTTTCTGGGAAAGGGACATGATTATCACAGAGATGTCACAGCATTGGGTCCTGGTTCTTCCTAACTAGTAGAGTATGCCCTGGGATGTGGCTGGCTGGCAGGATAATGAGTCAAATACATAAAATATGGATACAAAGTGCACCAAGAACTGTCATAGATGTTATATATACTATATCAGCTTCAGAGGTACAACAAAGATGAAAACTGTGGCTACTTACAGATCCATACCTGCCTAATAGTGAAAGAATAAAATTTCATTTGTAAGTGTGTGTTATATGTATGGTCAGCAGTTCAGGTATTTCAAAGACAGAGGTTTTGGCTTCATGAATCTATGGTAACATGATCAGTTCAGCCAAAGTTTAATAACATTGGGTGACAGTTTGCTAGCAAATGTAGTAAGCTCTTGGATGAAAACTTTTGCAATGTAGCATAATCTAGTAAATGACTGAAAATGTGGTCACAATTGTTGATTGAATTAATGGGTGAGACTTTGGTTATATGGACTGATCTTAATTTACAGATGAAAAGTTTGACTACATGTTGAGATTACTTAACAAATGAACATTTGCTACATTTACTCAAACTAATTCACAGTGAACAATAATGGATTACTGTTGCTAACATCAGCTCACCATTGCATGAAAATTTGGTTACATTGAGTGAAATGACTAGATCACCAGTGGAAATCAGGTTACGTATAGTGACTTGATAAGATTGACTACCTAAGAGATGAAAGTTGACACTATATATATACATTTATGCTGCCAGGACCAAACTGAAGATGAAAATAACAGGTCTTAGGAAACTCATTGAAACTAGTAAAAAATACCTCTCAGAATTCACAGGGCTTTGTATACTTAAGTGACAAATTTGTCTTTCCAGCCTATATCCCTCAGCATTATAACAATGTGCTGTCACCTTTCTCCTATAAAAACATTTGAAGATCTTTCTGACACTCTGACAGCAAAGCAAATGTCATTTCCAAATCTTGATATGAGGCGTGACTTTCCACTGAGACGGTCCACGATCCTGGCTCTTCATTCTTGGCTGTCACAGCTGTCGCGCTCAGACAATTCTAAACAGTACAAAAAAAGGCTGGATGATCTGATTTAATTAGCAGAAACAACACATGCAGTTATCAAAGACATGAAAAACTCTCGTTCCTGTCACATCCAGTCCGCCAGGAGCACGACTATCTGATGTGTTTGTGGTACGCCGTGTGTGTATGGGGTACGTTTATTATGTCAATACACCTTTTTATATGAGAAAGTACAAATGCAAGCGTTCAATATTATGTATGTAAATATAAAAACCATTTTGCCATGGATGTAAACTCCAAGAAAAAATTCTTCTGAGAAAGACCAGCTGTGTTTGACAAACATCTGGACTGTCTCAGGGAGCTGTTTGAAGTGTGCAAGTTGATACAGAAAACTCTGATGATAATTCATTGTAATTCTGACCGTGTTATTTGATGGAAATATATACATGTGTACTTTAAAATCTTCAGTCTGTGTACTTATACCAAAAATAGCATAATTAGCCAGACGATGTTGGTATTATGTACCTGCAGTGATAGTGACATCCACAGGGCAAATACTGAAATAAAGATAGCAATGTGGGATAGTTGTACGTGATGATCAACACTGAAAACTGATGTCTCTGACATCCACATGACATCAACAAGCCAACCACGCAACTGCCAACCACACGACTGCCAGCCCTGCCAACAACTACTACACAAAAGCATTGGAAAGAAGGAAGGACTTGTGTTTGCTCTAGTTGTTTGAAATACCACTTATGGAAACTTCTGAAATGTTCACCATATAATGAAAATGTTTATCATGTATATTTTGTTCATAAATGTTTTGTTTCATGTTTCCAAATATTAGCAGGAACAAAACTGATTGTCTTATCTTGTGCCGCGCGTGTCCTGGACAAAGGGAGATCACCTAGCTGGTTGACAAAACAGTTCATTCAAATTGTAAGAAAGTGAAAATAGTGGAATACAAAAGAAATGTAGCAGAATGAAACCGGTGAAAAGGCAACAGTTTGGCAGTGCTTAACAAGACTATTTTAGTGTAGTCATGTTAGATATTTCATAATAAAGCAACAGCGTGGGGGTCAAGCAATGAATATGATCATGGAGAAGTGAAATGGAACTGTGATATAGGACAATAATTTCATTACAAACATTTGAGCAGATTGGGCTGGAAAAGATGAAATGAGCATATTGGCATGAGTATTTTCTTTTGAAAAGAAAGACAAACAAGGCAGAGAAAAACATACATGCAGCTCATTTTTCTCACACTGTCTCACCTCATTTTGTTTTTACAAAAAAACAGTGCATCTATGAACAAACAAAATGTAACTACTGACCCAAAAAAACTCACTCTTTCCATTTAACAAAATTAATTTTCTTACAGCTGCAAATTTGTTTACAATTTCACATCTGATAGCAAACATTGACAATTAAACAACATAATACATCTGGCAGCCGAGGGCAGTGATAGAGGTACCGGTAAAGCACTTCACATATCTATACAGCTGGCCTTGATGTAACAACTGTTTCATATCAAATAAAGAACCCAGCACTTCTTCAACACCACACTTATTTCCATGTGCCATAGAGACCATGCTGATACCTAAAAAGTTTTCCTGAAATCTTTGTGTCCTTCAGATTCAGGTTTTCTGCAAATACAGTGCATGATGACTTGTATAAAGTCTCCTTCACAAAACTTCAAGAACTGCTAATAGTTTTTTAAATCTGACTTTTTTAGTAACAACATTGAAATAAACACACAGACAATGGACCAGAGTCTCAGTCTAACTGTCGGTCAAAAGTCTAACTGTACGTCAAAGCCTAACTGTCCATTCATTTAACAACAGCAGAAAATGTGCAACAAATGGATGGTATTTTTAAAAGTCTCAATTCTCTCCCAGGATGGCACAAACAATGAAAACCAATGTGTCCCAGTCAGAAAAACTTACTGTTACAGAAAGACGAATATATCTTAAACTGAGTCCTTTGTGCCTTTCCTAGTTCTTCAGAACAAACAAAGCTGTAAGATTTCAGTGACACTAGTAGCACTGTCTGTGTGGGTCAGGATCGTCTGTAGTTTGCATACACCCAAGTTGATACTGCTGACACCTCACTGACTCAGACTGATGGTTAGGACCACAAGAAACATCTAATCAACTTTTGGATTTTCCTAAGATTCCGATGACATGCCTACATTTCCTAGTGTGACTTTCATGTTATCCTCCCCTGATCCTGTGTTTGCGGCATGAATGTAGAGGGCGTTGTTGAAGCCAGGGTCACCCCGTGACTCTTGTATCTCGAAGAGACGTAACTTATTAGGATTATATCTGCGCTTGATAACGTATGCAACTGCACCGACGATGATTATAAATGCCACCACACCAATAACGATGCCTGCAATTTGTCCACCAGTCAAACTGTTGCTTGTGTCCCCTGTAATAGAGTCAAGAAATACGATTAACCACCTCGGTGCGGAAATACATATTGTGTCAACATTAAGTCGCCACCCACAACCTCTTCTTCCATTCTGATCCAATATTCCAACCACTGACCAGAGCTTTCTCATCTATACCTTACCGGTACACAAAATCCAGTGACAGATGCCACATGTTGACGGACTGATTGGCACATGAGATAGCAATGAGAGGGTCAACCTGGGATATAATTTGCTTCTTCATGTCACAGCTGGTAACACTGAATAACTACTCAGCATTTCTGATTGTCTGTGTGTAGGAAGGGGACGAGGGTTGGTTGGCACACATTCAGTGAGTGAGACTGAAAGCAGGTGGGAGTTAGCAATGGATGGAGAGAGGGAAACTGACTGTATCACTGGTGTTTAGTATTAAGGCAGTTAGTAACCATAATTCTGTTATCCGTTGTGTGACCAGGTGAATGACTGGATGTCAGCCATGTATCTGTACAAAATATTTCTGCACATCAAAAATTCTGTGAAAAATATATCTCTTAAATATCTGTTTTAAAAATATTGGAGTTTACTGACCATGAGGTCACATGAGATATAACGGAGTGTGAATATCACAGAAGCCAACAGAAAATAATGGTCTCTTTCCTTTTCATTGACACAAAATCTCTGAAAACTTTGATATCAACTCATTCTACCCAGCAATGCAAACAAATGCTCGAGTCAATTTTTTGGTTTAACATCTGGATACAGTATGACAAAAACCAATCACATGCTGATAAGAAAAATCCTCACTCGTGAAAATACATAAGCATCATTACTAACGATTTGGGCAATACACTTTAATCCTAGTTGAGGTTCACAGACATTGTGCTTGATTTTCCATGAAGTTTTAAGATGTGGAGAAGGTAAGCATAAGTGTTTTCAATAAAATTATTTTTAAAGTTTTGTATTTATCTGACAATTGTCACCCACAGAACAAGTTTCTTAAAAAGGCCACACATGGGATATTACCATGCAGGCTATGAAGGAGGATGTGTACCCCATGGTGATTATTGCTGACTGCAGCAGCTTTTATGGAGACATTTTTATAGTCTGCCAAAGAACCCACGGAAGTCTGAAATCTTGGTGGCCCGATCTTTCTTACAAATTTGATCTTTTCCTGAAGGCCAAATGAAGTATTCATGCTTATATAGATCTGTCCTTGCTACAAATCAATCCTGCTAACCTTTTTCTGTTCCTCACAAGACGAGCACTCACCTTCAGGTTTACCTATCGACAGGCCAGTCTTGCCAGTCTGCATTGGAGTTCTCCTGCCAGGTGTGGCTGTCTTAACTCCCGGAGGTGTCGATGGTGATGTAGTTGTTGTTGTAGTGGTGGTCGTGGTGGTAGATGGAACAACTGCTCAAAAAGATGACAAATTTATATAGACTGATGTCAGATGACCACCTTCATTCTACAAGATTAGCAAGAAGCAGACAGTTTGTACTGAAATCTTGGCTTAATGGAGTTCTGTCAGTTTACAGTGAAACAGCTACAGGCCTACAAAGAAATGGAAGCTGACATAGTCATTTTGGCTCACAAGTTAAGATCATTCTGTATATCTGAGGTCAAACAACCCGTCAATGAACAAAGTTTAAAGTTCATTATGTGTGTGTTGTTGCATAAACATGATTGTTTCAATGGTAGCTGTTTCTGTGTGGGAGTGTGAGAGAGAGAAATATAACTGTGTACGGCCATGTGGTACGTATGAGTGAGTAGGTGAGCAGTATATCTGTTGTATGTGTGTTGCACAGGTATGAGTGAGTAGGCAGTATCTTGTGTATGTGTTACTACTCCCTAGAATATCCCATCTCCAACACCAGTGAATGAAGTCAATGAGATTTTCCTTCTCAAGAGCCAAGAGAAATGTGTCGTCCTGCCTTTTCTAACAAGAGCTGCAAGCATCATAGCCCAGTATGTTGGACACTGAAACATTCATGTTTTAGACAATTCTCTCAGACTCCAAGGTGGGCGGTGACCAGACTCCAAGGTGGGCGTGACCAAACAGAATTTCACTGCTCTACTACAAGTGCATAAGTCATTCTCAGCATGACTTTGACATACTGAGGACAAACATGTTACAGCACAAACCATTTGTAAAGAGCTATGCCATTATGATTGAGTTATGACTGAATTATGATTGAAGTGAATTAATATACAACTCTCTGGGACACCTCTTTTGTTATAATGACACTATTTGAAAGCTATCATGCTGAGAAATGCCACATCACCTACATACTGGTACAAATCTGAGTTACGCCATTATTGCTGAGCGGTCACAAATAGATAGAAAAAAAAAATCAACACCAGCTTACTTTTCCTGACTTTGCAAATGTAGCCATTGTTTTTGCCGATGCAAGGGACATCATTCCAAGTGCCCATGCTTCGGTACATCTCCACACATTCCTCATCATCAAAGTTGGACTTCAGCACCGAGCTGGGCTCTCCGTCCTGCCAGTTAAAATAATTGTTCTCACTGTCGTCTGCCCATCGAAAGCCACCTGTGGGAGAAAAGTGGTTGTGTTTGTAAATTCTGATGACCAAGTGTGAACTTATCCCACACGCAATACATTGAAATAATTTTGAACTTTGGGTATCATCCCTGAGAAATATGTCACATGAAGGCCATGCACGTCTTTCCAATTAGTACTAAAAAAACAAAGTCAAATATTTTTTTGACATTGCAGATAGAGTCAAATATTCTTTGTATAGTGCAGATAGAGTTTCAAGTGAATACATAATGTCATATAAGTGAGAGCAAATTCTTGTGATCCAAACACAAGTCAAACCACATAATTTTAAGTGGAGGGGCGGGTCCTGAAATCGAGATTTTGGCTGAAAATATCGAATTTTTGATTATTTTGTTTTCTTCAAGCTAAAAACCATTTTATGTCAACCAAGGCTTTCCCATTTACATGGTCAAAAGTAGCCTATTTCATGTGTAAACTTTTTCTACAGGGGGGAAGTCTAAAGTACCTCTCAAATTCGCTTCTGATGGTCAGTTTTAACAGAAGTTATGAGTCCTTTGTACTAAGTTTGAAAGTACTTCTCAGGTATCGATGCCTTCCTGTACATGTCGCCCACAGTTAGTACATATATGCTGGCTCTCCCTTGTTTGATTTCCACCTGTTAGTGCATAGACTCTCATAGAGATGAAGTCTGCCGGCTGCTATGAACATCACGGGAATCTTAACCCAGTTTCCCAATCTTCATCATCATGGGATATTGTAACTTCGCCCTTGCTTTTTTTTTTTCCGGCTCTGTGATTGGCTCATGCACAGTCGGCAGTGCTATGATTGGATCCAGTAATAGGTCATGTGCCGCCGAGCTGAAAACTGGGTTACTTGTGCACAGCTGACGGACAACAAAAATAGTTACATCGTATGAGCTGTATTCGAACTAATTCCAACAAATATGCTTCCTTTTGTGTTTTTGCAATAATGCCAAGACCCAGCAAAACAAGAAAATGTGCAGAGCAAGCCATTTGCACACGATGGACCGATACAGATGAAGAGGAAAGTAGCTGTTTATTATTATATCATTGTACAGACTCATGATGCTTCTTCAAGAGATCGATTGGTGAACACCTATACCCCCACCGGTCACAAGAAGAGAGTTGATTATAACCTTGATTACCGGTATAACCTTTTACATAAGAATCTTGAGCCAATTTACGGGCGGCTCACTGCGGATGACCTGCTGAGGCGATGTGAAAGGAAAACAATACAAAAACCCCAGTGAAAGTTTTCACCATTCCGTATGGTCCAAGTGCACGAAATCCAAATTCCACAACCTAAGAAGAGTGCAGTTTGCTGTCACTGCTGCAGCAGCTGAATTTAATCGAGGACCAAGAGCCATCACAACCATCAAGAAAACGCTCAGGTTTGACATAGGTCCATATGGCAGCAAATTTTCAAAGGCAAGGGGACACAAGGGAAGGACAAACAACGGAGACAAAAGCGTGCAGAAGCAAAAGAAAAAGCCAGGCAAGAGAAGGAGATTGAAGAGGGAGATCCAGTCAAACAAGCTGGAATGTTTTGAGGTGAAAGGAACACATTATGTCACATGGAACTACTTGACAACTTGTCAAAACTTTGGATGCCATTATCTCAAAAACTACTTTTTAGCACACTTTTCCCTAAGGATTTTTTTATTTACCAGCAGATTTTCTTGAAATTTGACATGAATTTGCATGCATACGTGTATAAAATAATAACAAGTATAGGATTTGCAATATTTTGTTTACATTTTGAGAAAATGTTATGGAAGTGACAGAAAAATTAGAAAAAGTACCATCTTGCCACGTACAAATTTCAGAAATTCGTTTAAAAAAAAAAAAAAAAATATAGCAAATTTCGAAAAACTGATACTTGACTCTAATAAACTAAGGGAATACTACATGTGTGCAAAATTTGAGACGATTTCAGTGAAAAATACCGAAGCCTTAGGCTTATAAAAGTTAGCAATTTTGGGGGCCTAAAATCCAATATGGCGGTGATTCCAAGGCAACCAACTATTTTTCACACTTTTTCTCCTATAATTTGGACATGCTGAATTCAAATATGATGTTTAAAAATACCTAAATTGAGTATTTTTAAAAATCACTCAGGACCTGCCCCTCCTCTTAAGTTTCCTTTTAAATCTTGCTTTAATCTTTGAAAATATGCATTTAATTTTTTTTCTTTAATATATTTTTATTTCAATCAGTTTCTTTTTTTTTGTGATCTTTTTTTGTTTTAAACAGAGAATTCTTGTCTTGTCCATTTCCTTCATGAAATCTGCAGTTAGAAAAAAAAAGAAAAAGTTTACCATATCAGTTTTCACTACGAAATAGGCAACATCTGCAGTCTTTGAACACCCAAAGAAGGGCACAATTATCTGCTTACCGGAGGTGGGTTCTGGTGGGCGAGGGGGCGGGGCCGAGGAGATGTGAGAATCCTTGTCTCTGTGGAGATGGTGAGTCAGGGCTGAGGGTTCTGGTTCCGACAGCGACTGGGGTTGCTGGATATGCATTTAAAAAAAAAAAAATTGACATGCTTGGAATGTAATAAAATATAAAAAGTAGGAATGGTTCCCATTCATTTTACCACTACAAATTCAAAGTTTATTATCTAGAAACTGAACAGTTCAAGTAAAAAAAAGGTAAAAATTATTAGAATCGAATATCTAAGCAAGAGACCAAAACATATCTTAAAAATCTATCTCATTACTTTTCATGAACAGTTTTATTTCAGCCCAAGTTAGGATACAAATACAGCACTCACTTTTGTCATTGGAACATGGATTTTTTTAATCCCATGTTTGACAGGGAACATTATGAATTGTTTTTCTTTCTCATGAAATATATATATATACAACATTTAATCATGATATTACATTATTATTAATAAAAATTTTATCATAACAATTTTGATACAGTCTAGGAATCTTCTTATCCTACTTGCAGAACAAAATGTCACACTCAAATTATAATAAATGAAGTGGATATTGGATTGTCCAATATATATATCTTTTTTTTAAATTTAATTTTGTTTGTTTGTCTAACTATGGTTGATATCAATGCTAGTTAGAATATCTCTCTACAACACATACAAATGCAACAAAACAACAAGCTTGCTTGCATGGCCTGTTACAGCAGTACTGACAGAAGATTACCATGGTTAGGGGATATGAATATGATGGTGTGAATGAAGGTGGAAGGGAAGCAGGAAGAGAGAAACAACCTGGTTATCAGAAGAGACTCCCAGAGTTTATTATGAGCCTTATGGGGACAGACAGGATACTGAACATACTGTCTACAATATAAAAGATGGTACAATATTGATGAGGTTTCAAAAAACCAAATTTGTGAGTCCCCAAAAATGATCATCACTGTATAAACAAGTCATTAACACAAAAGAAAAAAAAGATTTCATCTCTTCTCTCCCTCTTTGCCTGCAATGTCTCTCTGAACATTAGTTGTTTTTTTTTTTTCTTTTTTAACGTTGGTTTAATAATTGGCACATAGGGAAGGAATTAACATCACAAAGCCTGATATTCAGATGCAGCCTTTTCACTTTTTTTTTTTGTAACTGCTTTGTTTCTACAACCAGAGGATGAAGGGCCATTTATCCATTAATTCATAGACATTGATTCTCAAACAAGTTGTCAACAGCTGTAACTGTTTGTAAAACTTCTGGCCTATTACACATGTATGCAGTTTTTAACTCAGTGAATAAAATAACTGCTAAAATTAGAATGAAAAAAAATCTATATGCTAGTAACTGGCTGAAGCTTGAGAGGAACAGAAACAGTTAGAGTATATGGGGAAATAAACATTATGGTAAGGCAGTAGATAAATAATCACAGCTCAATAGTTATGCAAAGATAAAGATGTGGTCACTAGATCTACAAATGTCCTTGCCTTTGTCCTTATAGAATTCAGAGTTAAACGTAAATACAGACAAAGATCTGCATGGAATAGTGCACGGACTGGATGGGTCTTTGGGAGGGGGGATACACAAAGGCCAACTTCATGCATTTCAATAAAAAGTACAAAACTTCAGATGCAGTGATCCATATTTCTTTTGTTTTCAGTTTTTGTTTAATTGAGTGCATGATTATGCGAGTCCATGTGTTCATTATTATTATCAGTTGTATCACAATATCAAATACTCACATGTTTGTTATCTTTAGGGGGCAAAATAGGATGTTGTTTATCTGGTTTCTCGGGCAAGTGCACGTGGTGCTTCTCGGGAGGGTGAGCATGGTGTTTTTCAGAGGGCAAGACATGGCTGCTATTTGGCTCCTCTGGCACCTCACCATCCTTTTCTCCTTCCTTTAGACACAAGACATACGGGATAGATACAGGTCAGGAGGGTTAGACAGAAGCCAGAAAAATTCATGGTAGATGTTAGCCTGCACCATCTGAGGTGGTATCACTCCATAATGTTTGCAAACATAGTACAATAATAAAATGTCAGATCTACTCTTCTTACTGGTCATACATGTATCAAAGTTTGGAGCAACTCTTTGTCCATATTCAGCCCTAAAGCAACAACAATTCCAGGAAAAATAGGAATAGCATACATTGTCATTGTGTTTCCAACAGAAAAACTTTCAGAAAGAGATGACATAAAAAAAAATATGAATCAGTCCCATTGAAAAAATGAATTCAACGATTTCGCAAGCCAAACTAACTGACTGCAGCAAATTGTAACTCATTCATACAAGGGATAATGGCGGGCTGCTTTCACTGCAAAGTTTTAGAGCTGATTGGGACAAGGGTGATAGTTTATATCCTCAATCTAATATTCTCCTGTATGTCTCCAAACTATAGCTCTTTCTCTATGTACAGCTTGAATGTAAATAACCAGCTAATGGTAAAACTGCCATGCAGAACTAATGTTAACACTGACAGGGTTTCCATACAATGTGCAGTATAGAACTAACAGGAAAATATAGGTATTAGAACCAAAGTCGGATATCCCACCATGCAACGATGAAGATCAAGATCTAGAATAAGTTTAAATCACTGCACACCAACTACGAGGGCTGGCTTTATATCACTCCCAAAGCCGTGCAGCAAAGAAAACTCTATGTGCTCAAACCAAATAGCACATATTCTGGCCCCTGACAGCTAACTTTTACACACTTGTTGAGGGCTGCATGCAAACATGATATATGGGTGTGACAGGGTCTATGTCAACTAATATGAATATCCTCACTTCTAAAAAGATACCCATAATAAATGGTGCAAAGACATTTATAAAATTAAGTGTGAAAAATTGTACTAAACATATACTAAAGCGATAGATCTGGCCCTGCCTGAATGTGTACTTGAATACTAGTTATCACCTTCACTACTTTGTCCAGAGTGGACTGCTCAATACTGTGATATGTGATATGCTACGCTATGTTGTGGCTCTGAGACAAAGGCATTTCTCACACAGATGACTGACCTTTTCTTTCAGCTATTTTATTTTATTCTGGTGATGTCCATTGACCCATCTGAGGTCTCTGCTTTTACATTTAAACACATTTTATTTCTAAACAGCAACAATTACCAATAATTTGTTTTTGCACAGGCATTTTTTTTGGGGGGGGGGGGGGGGGGCCCACCCTTT
>JBCAUA010449355.1:0-17571 GCA_038406235.1 Peronia verruculata | reverse complement strand
GATAATGCACCTGAGAGATCATTTTAATCTCTTATAACCGATGTTGTAGATTATAGATAGCATTCACCTATCTTAATGAGATAATGCACCTGAGAGATCATTTTAATCTCTTATAACCGATGTTGTAGATTATAGATAGCATTCACCTATCTTAATGAGATAATGCACCTGAGAGATCATTTTAATCTCTTATAACCGATGTTGTAGATTATAGATAGCATTCACCTATCTTAATATGAAAATCAGATTACACATGACAACTACCTTATATTATACTCATTTTTTTTTGTTTGTTTTGTTTTTGTTTTTGAGGTCAAGCTCCCTCTTTTCATAAAAAAAAAAATGAAACAAAATAAAACACTGAATTCATTAAACTATATGTACATTTCCATATTTAAAACCAAAGATTAAAAAATTACAGGCTTCGAATCAGAAGACTTCGATACATTGGCTGGCTGACAAACTCTGAGTTGCATTGTGGTAGATTTCTCATGGAGAAATTGTATTGCTAGAAGCAACATGACTCACAAATATTGAAGAATTACTGGAAAATATCAATATACATGAATTGTTCTAATGCAGTGTAATACTAATCCATTTCCGACAATGAGGTACGAAACAAATCGCTTGTTAACTGAGTGATTAAGTACAGACATAACATCCAGAAAATGTAGATAAATCATACACAACACTGACAAAGCAAATTACATCATATCAGAAAATTTTTAGAATTTATCTCTTTGACATGTCACCTCCACTAAACGTATGAAGAAAGATAAAATATTTTCACAGGGTTGGCCAAATTTTGCATGCCATGGAAGCTTTTCAATGAGACAAATGTTATTTATAAATCCAAATTACAAATGAAATACAGTAATATGTGTCACATTTTTCATCATCATAAATTGTGCGATCCACGAGACCACCAGTCATGTGGCTGGAAGGTGTATGAGAACATAACTATAACATAATTATGCTACAACTAAGGACAAATTTGTGACAAGAATTATTTACTGGTAAAAATTTTGTTGGACATTCAAAAGGCATGTTCAGTAATGCTGTAGATTTCAATGCTGCATGAGAAATTCCATGCATAGAATAGTGGAAGCTAAATTGAATGATAAGAATTACAAAATTTCAACAAAGAACAACATTCTGAAAAAAAAAAATAATAATAAAATTCGCATATAACTGAGAACAGAATTCTCAGAATAAACAATGGAGACTAAATTTCACAGGAAGCAGTGCATAAGATGAAAGGTGTGTGCAAGGTGAACAACAGAGGGGGAAAATTTTAAAACAATAAAATTTAGAGGAGCAAACAGGGTTGACACACGAGCTACAGCTTAAGTTAAAAAAAAAAAAAAAAGAGAGAGAAAAAAAGGAACTAGTGTACATTTTGGCATAAGCACATTCAAGACATCTTCCTTGCAAAACAAATGAAGACTGCACAAAGTTAGATTATGACAGCGATTATAAAAACCCTCTGTACAAAAACAAAAAAAAAGAATTTGTTCCATTTTGTTTGTTTTTCCCGCATCGACATCAAGTAATCTGCATCTAAAAATCATGAACATAAATAAACATTCATATTTGGACTATGGCTTGAGATATGTTAATTAAACAAATTCAATGCAAATGATAACTGTGATTTAAAACAGCATCACAAAATATGAACTCTGACTGATAGTATTTTACATTTGAAGGAGTATAATTAATCAAATTGAAGCCTGAAGCTCTTATCAAATATCTCTTTCCTGACCAAAAGATCCTGTGCTCATGATAAGCTCCAGGACAGATTGCTAGGGCCAGACCAATCTTCTTCACCTTCCAAATTTACCATGAATATGCCATCCGTGACTTTCAAATATGTTTCCCAATATTGTCAGGGATGATAATTTAGTACAAATTCACACCAGAACAAATATGTGTGGTTGGAATTGTGATACATACCAAGGACAGCACCAACTCATTGATGTTTATTAGTTCCAAAATGACTAGAGGCCAATCTGGCCAAATATTCATTCATTAAACTTGTTATCAGAACTAAGTCTTCCAAAACATACAATAAAGAAAGGAAAGTATCTCTTTCATGTTGCTCTGCATCTTATAATGCTCTGCAGCCTAAACTGCATTTCCCTGAACATGGTCAAATGTTAGAAATTCTAAAACGCTTACGATTCATATTGACCCTTTTTGGGGTTAAAATTCTATTGTAATCTCACAGAATACGTTTCACCACTATATGCCATTGTATGGGTAGTTGGACCCTTCAACTGTTCAGCAAAGCACCAAGGCGTCCATTTTGAAGACAGGTGGAACAAGCAAAAACAAGTCATGCCAAAACAAAACATGAAAAAAGACTTCATGTACCAAATGCCAGTCTGCTTGTTTGTTCAGACTGCAGTCTTAACTGCTTAAAAAAAAAAATCACACACACAAAATTGTTATACAAACTGTTAAAAAAAAAAACACAAAAAAACCCCAAACAAACAAAAAACTAGATTTAACTCTTATTATCTGAAGTGATGATTCAGTCATCGCTAGGTCAAGGTATGGCAGTCAAAATGACGACTCTGTTGTTACTTGGGTTGACATGCAGTTAGTCTCAAAAACTCCATGTTACATGGCTGTAAACGGAAGCACTTCAAGACTAAAAAGCTCTACAAAGAAAAAAGTAACAAAACTTGAAGTTATTTAAACAAAGCGATAAATTTGTGTTATTTTTCACATAGTCTACTGTATTCTAATATACCCCAATTTAACAAATTTATGAAGGGCACTAATTTCGGCAAAACCAGAAAAGTACATTATAATTACAGGTGACATCAAACAAATCTGCAAATGTCACTCGACAAGCCTGAAATTTGTGGAGCCCACAAGAGAAGGGAAAAGGCGAATGCCCTTAACAAGCTTGGAGGTGGGACTGGCAAACAGTTTAAAATGGGAGGCTGTGACAAGATTACCAGAGACTGAAAAAAAATGCAAGACTTCTATTGAGGCCCTATTTCCACAAGAATTGAAGAGGAATAATTTCACTTGATTAAAACAATGATGTTGAAATGGTTATATCAAGCCCAGAATCTCCTTCTGCCATAAGGATGGCTACTAAAGATACCTGAAATTTAATCACACTTTACAGAGGACTGAATGGACAAGTGGAATAAAAAATAATATCACAATACACATTTACATTTTTTTCCCCACATGTCATGTTATCTGATGTCTACTTGATATGAAAACAAAGAAAAAAAAGAAAACAATGAAGAGAACAGAGACTATGTAAAGCAAACTGTAAATTATACACAAGAGTACATCAAATTCATTGTTGCAATTCAAATATTGAAGAAAACAAACAAACAAACAAAAAAAAGGGGAAGTTTGATAATTTTTTTTTTTTTAAATGTGTGTGCTGTAGTTGCAAATACCATTAAACCATAGAGCACTTTATCACAAAATGTAGTGGCAGACAGTTCAAAAATAAACATTTCACAAGATACATGTACAATATCAGATAATCTGATGAAAACAAATATACATATAAATTATTTTAAAAAAGCACACTTTGAGAATGACCACATGGAGATTCAACCCTCGTTATTTACAAATAATCATCATTTCAATTGACAAAAACAATATATCACACAGTCCAGACCTACATGTGCAAAAGTTGATTTCCATCACAAGAATGGATTCATCAATGATTTCCCTTGTACAAATATATATGCAGATACCTTGAGTGAATCTCTTCTAAAAAAAAATATTGGTCTCTGTGAAATGGCAGTGAAAAGGACATTACTGTCACTCATAAAAAAAAAAGAGAAAATCCATCTATTGACATTCTGTCTTGATTCAGAAGGATCATAACAGCAAAAATCACCAAATCAGTTGTGCTATAGAAAGGTTGTTTTAACATCTTCAAAATGCTGAAATGACGTATGCCATTATCCCAAAGTAGAGATGATATTTGTAGATTCAGACTTGACAGAACAGCACACTGTGAAACAGATTTTGATAACATTTCATAAATTCTAAACTTTGAGATAAATATTCCTTCATAAGGAAAAAATTATGGTATAACAATTTGTTTCAAGGATATGTAGCTAGCACCATTGCACTGACATTGCATCATATTCTACTCAATTCCTCCATCAAGGAAAAATAAAAATGAAATTTACACTCATTTTTGAGAAAATATAAACCTGGTTCAATTAAATAAAATCTATCATCACAAAAAATATCACCAACCTTTAGAGAAATGTAATTCAAGTCCATTCATTACAGAACTTATTAAATCCCCAATCATAGTATATGTACAAAATTGTAGTCTCTATATTCTTGCAACAGTTTACCATGGAAGAACTCTGCAATGCAGCTGCAGACCAACGTTTGAGTGCTTACACATACACAAAATATATTCCTAGTGTTTGACAAAGGGCATCTCAAGTAACAGCCGAATAGAAATAAAAAGATCTACGACTCTTCATTTGATTTTTTCTGCTCTTACACATATCAAGTACAAAAATATGAAATGAAACATTCTTCAGTAACAAATATAAAATACTTTGATCAATGTCATGACCCTATTGTTAATTTTTCCCTTTGAAAACTGCTGTCTAAGAGGAATTTTCCCTAAGGCAATTTCTCACAGGAATGTGACCCCAGATAAAATTACTGAAGCATTTTGCCAGCCAGGTAGGTTACTTCCCTATACCAGGAAGAGAAGGTATAAAACAATTATTGTAAAGGAAGAAAACATCCTTTTTGCTATTACTAAACCTGATTTGTATCATTAAAAAACAAAGTTTAAACAAAAAGTAAGAAAATATATTTCTATCGTAGATGATAATTTCAGAATTTTCAGTCTACCATGTTTCATGTAATAAATGCAAAAAAGTGTTGTTTTTTCTCCTCCTCTTCATTACTGTATTATACTCAATTGCCTAGCACAGGCAAGTGAATTGGCTGATGGTCAAATGGCTCATTTGAAAATGGTTGTAAAAAATGATTCACTAACCCATCTATGAGTTCTGGAACAATATGTAAGAAGGATATTTTCCATGAATTAATTCTGGCTTTGAAACGTTTTGTAATACAAATCAAAACTTTGAAGTATAAGGCACAACACTGAAATAACAAATAACAGCAAATATTAATACTGCTGCACAGATGTATATGAAAATTGAGACAAAACACGATGAAATCAGGCGCTAATTTTGAGCATATGGAGTTACTGGTATCACTGTGAAAATTATTCATTTCCATTTCCGTGTGTGAAAAAAACGTTTGTTCTGCTTTAAGTAAAAGTTGAGATATTGGCATTACAGTGGACCCTCAGATCGAACGAGATCGTTGGGACTGACTAGTTATCCTCGTTGAATGCGAGGGGAGCATATGCGTTGCTAGCGTGCTGGATACAATGTTGTTTTCGCGAAAATCTGCGCTGTACTCTTCTTTCTCAACTTCCTCAATTATTTTAAGCTTTGCTTCAAATAACAGACATTTTTGCTTGCTTCACTGAGGAGACTGCATGATGAAAAGGCGAGATGTGGAAAAAAAAAAAAAACAACGAACGACTGTTGACTTGAAGCAGTGATGAACAAGAGATAAAAGAACCACACACTCGACATAGTGTGTAGCTATTGATGATGAAAGGCCTACTGGACTGAGCCGCTATTGAGTGTGTGTGTGTGTGCATGTGTGGGGTGACTGCCGCTCGGTGTACCCACCCACCAGGATAATGAACTCTTCAAATAGGCCTGCAATGAACAGACCTCATCATTGTGCCTGCGAGCAACGAACAATTGGCGTGTGCATCCCAGGCACCGCCTCGCAAACTTGCGGGCCCCTGTTGTTCCCATAGGGTCAGGCAGTGATGCAACCCAAATAAAGAAAGGGGGGAAAAAGTGAGTCAACCAGCTATGGTCGTGCTCGTTAGAGCCGAGCTGACTATATTTGAGCTCGTTGGATCCGATTTATTTTACTAACAGTTTATAAGAAATAAAACAGGATTTAAATGTACCTCGTTGGATGTGAGGTCTCGTTGGATCCGAGCTCGTTGAATTCGAGGTTTACTGTACAAGACAATGGGGATGGCCTATTGCCGCAGGTGATTTTTAGTGAGGAAATGGCAGATCATTTTTGTAAATCCTTATTAGGCCATGCCATTAAATGACAATTTTTGGGCTTTACTCAATCTATTTCAGCACATTTGACTCTGAAATGTATTTTTAGATTGATCTAAAAGGATATTTGTGGAGAAAAAAAAAAAAAATTAAAAATTCATTCACTATTGAAAAACATGTGATTTCTCTGGTCACGTCAGTTTTGACGAGCACCTGATTTTTTACCATGTCTCAATTACCATTGTGTATGACAGATCTAGATGAATATGAAAATTATCACTGTTTTTGATAAATCTATATAAAAAACTACCAGTGTGTTTCACAGATCTACATGAAAATGAGCACTGTATTTGACAGATTTATGTGAAAATGAGCACTGTATTTGACAATTCCAGATATAAATTAAAACTGTGTTCACATACATGACCAGGAGATGCCACAATCAATGGACCGGGTGTGAGCCTGTTATTGAAAGCGTCGTGAGTTTGAATATACATGTATCACTAATGGGCTAGAAAGATCAGAACCCTCTTTCTTTTTTTCACTGACTCTATGATCCCCTCATTTCTTGGACAGAGAAGCCGGAATACATGTCTAGCATTCTCAGACAACAGCAAATATATTTTGGAGATCCCCATGGACACTGAGCCCCTAGCAATCAAAAATTGAAAGTCAGTTTCTTCTTTTCCCATTTTAAAAAAGGATTAGGCTGAATAATGAATCGCAGAAGTATATTACTATTCTATAAAAGTATTCTCTCTTTGAATTAAAGACCTGTACAACCTGTGCTGTACTATAATAAGTGTTATATAAAATAAATGTTCCCTATCATAAATACTACTCTATAAACAATAAAATAGCATTACAAATAAGGTCAAATTATTCGACAAACTGTTGTCATTGCAAAATACATGGAAATATTGAGCATGATTTTTCTCAGCTGCACACTGTATTCTCTGTTTTAATGCCTCTATGGGAATATATGCTACAGATTAATATCAATTTTCCGGAAAATCAAATTTCTGCACACTTTACATTCAAAACTGTCAAATTTCAAACATTTCCAGGGTTTAGACCACTTTTCATGATATTTTTCTATAGGTCAAGACACTTCTCACATACTTTACACCACTGATATGAGGAGAAGCTAACTTGACAAAAGCATTTGACTCTGGAGAAAATGCACAACTGGCAAAGCCTATAAGGTTAACATAAATCTGACTTTGCAACTGTAACAACCATGACTGGATAAGAATAATTCAGTAAAAAAAATAAAAAATTCAGTATTTTGTATTCAATCTCAGCAATATTCTCATTGTGCTTGCTTTTTTTTTCAATGACAAACAATGACTGTTTCACAACATAAAACTCACTTAGGATTTGGAAAATAAAAATTTTGTGCCACATGCACAAGAAAACAATAAATAAATCGTCATTCAAATGTACATGTGATGTCATATCCTGTAAGACGCCCTCGTCATCCCACTTGTGTACAGACTGTATGATATGAAAGGCAGAGGTGGCCAATGCTGGATGTGAAAACACAAATCACGAGCTCCATACTGTCAATGTTTTAGATCAACCAGTAGAAGATGAAAGATCCCAGTGTAACCCAGTGGCTGAGGAATCCCAGACTTGACCATTTGTCCAGCGTATGCCACATGGTGTAACCCTGAAAATACATCAATGTAATACAATCCATATAACTGACATAAGGTATTTTTTTTCTTTACTTTACAATGATACATCCTATTAAACAAATTATGAAACTCGGTTAAACCAAAACAATTTTATTTTCTCAGTAAAGATTGGAAGGCAACATGTGATAAAAAAAAAAAAAAAATGAAAGTGCCATATAATCATTCAAATATGTGTGATGCTCTGCAAAAAATCTGGACAAGACGATTTTCAATTTTCACTTCAATGTGTAACATTGGGAGTTAATATATGCCAGGTATTTCATGACTTACAGTCAAGCAGGGAAAATTCAAAATTTCTTGGGAATCGAACAAAGTGTTCAAGATTTCCATAATTTGAGATTTCTGCGACAGCCTTTTTTTTTTTTTTTTAACGAAGTAATAGAAGGACTAATAGAAGTAATGAAGTCCATCTTTAACAACAGAAATATAAGACTCAGCACCAAAGTCAATACTCTGAAAGCCTATATATGGTCCATCCTGTACGGATGTGAATGCTGGACACTGACAAAAGACCTCGAAAGAAGACTTGAAGCAGCAGAAATGTGGTATATCAGATGAATTTTGATATCATGGACTGAGAAGAAGTCAAATGAAGAGGTAATGAAAACGGCCGGATACAAAAGATCCCTACTCAAAACCATCAGAGAAAGAGAACTACAATTTTTTGGGCACATACATAGAGCTGATGGATTGGAAAAAATAACTATTGTGCTGAAAAATTTATGGAACCAAAGGCAGTGGAAGACCACACACAAAACACACAGACTGTCTGAATAGCTATGCAACAAGAAAAGAATCCCCCACCAATGAACTCATCAGGAGAACTGATAACAGAGAGGAATGGAAGGCCATGATCGCCGATGTCTGCAACAGACCTGGCACATGAAGAAGAAGAAGAAGAATAGCAGGACTGCTAAAAAAACGTGACCATGATGACACATTTAAGTTCCGATCTTAACAGTATTCTCAGAATTATCAATAGAGGCTAAACTGGTGATTCATCTTCAATTAGGCCCAAATTTAGACTTACAGTACACATTGCCTATCCCTACCACTCTTGCAGCCCCATTATCACCAACAACTTGAGGCAAGCAAGGCCAGACAAAAAACTATGGACTGAATCAGACATTCTGCCACTTTGAGAACCAGCAGATGATGAAGAAATTGTTCAAGAAATGCATGTAGCGAGTTGGAGACATTCATGCTGATAACACAAAGAAAACAGGAATTTAATTGAGGCTAATAACTGTATTCGACATTTCTATGAATTCGAAATAAGCGTGCTCACGTTTTCTGAGCTCAACTGTACATAAATCCAGTCCAGAGGTTTTCTAATTTCTTGAAATGTTAGAAACACTGAAGGCCACAAAGGCAAAAACTATTCAAAGCTTCTCTGTCACCATCTTGACATCTGTCTCTAAAGTACCACATATTTAAGTGATCATATTCTCTACTAAATGATGCAGTGTTTCACAAATATAATGTATATGCCACACTACCCTAGCTACATATATCTGTGCTAAATAAAACAACAGGTATACAACATTTACACAATTACAAAAACAAAACAAACTTTTTCCATATAAACTGCTAGAACTTGAGCCACGTATGTCGACTTGAACGGCATTTCACTCAGATATTTACTCCTCAATCAACAGATTGTTAGAACTGACCAAATTCACACTGATTATGACTGAATTCTCATACAGTTGAAACATATATAATAAAATGATAAATATGTTCAAAAGATTACTCTGCTCTCCATAAACTTGAAACATATTTCTGATAGAAGAGGTCAGTCTAGCACTTAATATATGTATTGTTATACGTACCTTTTCTTCTCCTTCACTGCTGTCAAACATCCAGCCCAGATAGGCCAGGTGGAAAACTGCCAGGGCTCCAAAAGCCAGATTAGCTAAGATTACAAGAGGATTTCTCTGAAAACATGACAGAAATGATTCGATTAGCATGATGGTGCTACAAATTGTATTGAGAAAATCATTGGCTTTTTTTTTCTCTGGAATTATTATACCAGGCCATAAAAGGGAGAAGGCTTTTATAAAGGGAGAGCATTGTGTTCTCTACTAATTTTTTTTAGACACGATTATGCTGGTATTCCTATAACTACTCTAGATTTGCACATTATAATTTCAAGACTGAAAGTGATTTTGATTGACATTATATCCTATACTTCTAATGAATCTACTGGTCTTTTATATAAACTACCAGGTTTCTTTAGGCGCCTCTAAGGATAAAGTGCTGTAAAAAGCAAAGGCCCATTCTTGTATTTACTTCAATGGTGCTGTAAATGAAAAAAAAGATGGAAGGTCTAATGTGAACATTGGATGGAGGGGAAAAAAAGAGACACTAACTCTGACACTAATAAAGAACAAATAAAAGAAACTGTGTGAAGATGACAGAGAGAATTACAAGACGATATATTTTGAAAAAATAATCATAAAAAAAAAATGACAATAAAATTCAGGGAAACGAAACCATTATACTATAATGGCACCAGAAAGAGACCTTTAACTCATTCTATCCGGGCTACGAGTTATCTCATCACGACTACTGATCCGGGCTATGAGACAAGTCGTAATGGTTACACCAAATGGGCTTTCGCCTATTTCTACTTGCAAACTGGTAAATACGAAACTGTGGCTGTCCTAGTACTACAGAGCATTGCAATGGCATGTTTTCCTTTTGAATTTGATGCTTAAGCGACCAAATAACGTGGTAAAATGTCTCAAAAATGGACCTGGAAAATCCAGGATGTGCTTGGCGAATCTAGATGGATTCTATTTAGATGCAGGGAGTGCTGATTTTAATCAAAATGACATGATGTGAGATCTAGATCTAGTGATTCGGATTCAGATGAAGGTAGATCTAGTCTAGATCTAGATCTAAATCTAGCAACGAACATGTGGATCTAGAATCTAAAGACGTGGTTCAAAGACTGGATCCAGGAATGCTCAAGGTGGGCCTGGTTGTTTTCAAATTAATTCAATGATTTATAATATTTTGATGTCAGATAAGCTTTTTTTTTCATAATTATAATCCCGCAGCAGCCTTCGTATCATGACTCGTGTTATTGTGTGTCAGTAGAAGCCAAACGAGGATTTATTTGTCGCCCATATGTGATCAATGAATTTTTTGTGCAGGCTTCGCGGCAGCCCTAGGACCAGGAGGATGTGGCTGGCGGCAGGCCTAGGATAGAATGAGTTAATCATAACTCCATAAAAAATAAATGAGAGAAAGATGGCATACCACCTGATGATGGCATAACAAAGATGACAAGAGATCACAGATGGCATACCAACTGCTACCCGTATCAGAAAGTATATCTGCAGAAATCCATCAATTAAGGCGTAACAAAGGAAAGATAAAAGAACTTTGATGACAGAGTTGATCTCATACTCACACTTGTGTATTTATGATCACATTTTTCCTTGCATTGTTTGGCTTGAATACAGGCATCAAATATCTGAGACAGTCGCTTCCTCAATACTGTAACAGAGCAACCATTGAATTACATGCTCATTTCACATAACAATATCAAATAAAGCCGTCAATGTTCACATGAAAAACAAATAGACAATACCTGAGTGATTTATTACGATCATTAGTAATCACGAGTGAATCTTTATCATTGAAAGAAGAAATGCTAAGAAACTTCGTATCTACTGAGGTTAAAGATAAATTATTACTTTAACTAACTCTTTCCATGCACATCATCTATGTATAGCGATTTCCAAATCATAAAACTAGTATTGTTTCTGACAGCCACCAATGCTAGTTTTTAAATGTCACTATGAATATTAACGTTTTCATACCCCCCCCCTTTTTTTTTTTGAAAACAGCAAAAGGCTGTGGTTCGGTCAGTGACTGCACATTGATTTTTGAAATTATTTTTCATATTGTAAGATCCACTTCTATAATTGTCTGGCACATCCATGGAAAACTCTTCACCATGGAAAGAGCTAGTAATACAAAAATTATGATGCAGTTTCCATCGCATACCTCTAAATGACACAACTCACAAGTAAAGGCCACAAGGGTGGATCACAGCTCATTGTTTGTGCCTGTCACATATATGAATGGCCAGAACCAATAGAAATGTCAAGTTTATCATACTTACCAAATTCTACATATGAGTAAAAGCCCAGTGAAAAAAGCACAGCTGCCAACTGGAAGTTGGTACCCTGAGACACAAAATAAAAAGGACCAACTGAGTTTACAAAGACTACACATTTGATTTAAAGAAACTGAGGAAAACAAATACACTTCAGGACTATGCCTTTCTTTCACAGAAAGTCAGGAAAACAAGTATTCTTCAAGATTATGTATCTGACTCACAGAAAGCTAAGAAGACAAAAATTCTTCAAAACTTTGCATTTGATTCACAGAAAGTTAGAAAAACAAAAACGTTTCAGTTTGCAAATCATTATCTTTTTTTTTTTATTTTCCAATAAAAACTTTGTGAACATATACTTATTTGTGAGAAACAACTATATCCTAGACCTCTCTCAGCTTTTTTCTTCACACAAAATGTGTTCTTTGATAATTGGTAATAGTGAAAAAAAAAGGACAGTTTAGAACAAGAGACAGAAAATAACATTTCTCTCTAAACAATAAAAGAAATATTGATGTTTCCCTGGCACGGACATTATTTCAAGGCCATGATAATACAACTGTGATGATTAATTTACAAATAACTGATGTGATCATCTTCTTATTGCAAATCATATCTGAACCTTGTAATTCATTTGACATATATTATAACTCTTTCACGAAATGCTATCTCACATGGCTATACCTTTGTCACATAAATGACCTATCCTTAATCTTTGACATAAACCTAAAAGAGAGTATAACACATGCTTACATGTAACAAAGAACTGGCAGCATATGTCAATATCACAGCCATAAATGTCCCACATGGGCGAACAGTTTTGAAGACATCTGCAATTGAAACAGAAATATGTCTGGAAATGAAGGTAAAGTATTTGAAATTGCTATTGTCTTTGTTCATCAATAAAACCTGGGTAAAAAAAAAAGAAAAATACTCCAGTAAACAAATAAACTTATTTATCTATTTATTTATTAGCGTAAAAAAAAAAAAAAAAGGAATAAATACTTTTCAGAAAAATCACACAGAAATTTCTCAGCAATTTTTTAATTTCAACTTCTCCCTGGACTACCATGCAAAGACATACAAATGTAGAGCTAAAGTTAATAGTCCTCACATGTTTTGAGCCAGTAGTGCATGGGCAGATTCCAGTTTGTTACCACCTCTACCAGTGATCTGGGTGTCTCAATATGTTGGGGTCTCACAACACTCCTGCAAAAAAAAAAAAAATTATGCAAGAATAATCAGAATGTGGGGCTTACATTTCTCATTTTATTACTCTGTACTTCCTTAATTTAGATGTATAACAGCTGCTATGGAACTTTATTTCTCAAAACCCATTGAGCTGCATTTTATCAGTGACTCAACAGTCTCCTGATTTCCTGTGGGTAGGGAAGCTTGATCTCTAGCCTTCTCAGAAAAGGGCGAATATATTTCGGAGGCCGTGTGCATGTTACTGACGTTAAAGAACCCTTGGCAGTTCAAAATTGATGAAAGACTAGGCTGCATTCTGCTATCTGGGCAAAATTTCCAAACATCTGCCCACAAGAATCCTGTGCAAAAACAAGCCTGCTATTGCAGCCATGATAATCCTTACGTTCTTATGACTGCCAGGTTTAAGAAAAAAAAAATTCACAATACAGATTTAGTTTACAAGTACACCATCTGAGAGTGATTGCTGATGAAAAGAAAACATCTGACAAGCAGGATGTTCCTTATCTCTTCCATAATACATAAATAATAAAATGATATTTATGTGAAGAAGAGGCTATAAAGATGACTGACAGTAAAAGTTCAAGTGTAAGCAAGCATAAAAGAATTATTGAACTGCCCGCTCGAAACTTTGTCCAGCAAAAACATCCTACTTTAACAACATGCACATTTGGCTTTTAATGATATACGATAACTCTTAAAACTGAAGAGATGGGGAAAGGAGTAAGATAGATTAGATAAGATAACTTTTATTTTTTTCCACAAAGGTAGACATTTTTTATACAGTGTAAGACGAGCTGGTTCAAAATCATCACAAATCGTAAAAATTAAGCATATATTGTTACTCATACATTCACTTGCATATCACACATACACCCAACCACACATAAAAAGTTCCAGCATTCTAAAATGAAACCACGCTGTGCCAAGGATTGTGTCAGGGCAGAGGGGAATTGTAACTGATTTCATTTATAGTAGAATTAAAGTGAGTTTGATGACATGAGTACTGCATTGCTATAGGTAATTTCTGTTCACATTACCACTGTAAGGCAGATCCTTCCTCCGGACTGATTCCACTTAGAGAGGCAGTGGCATCCGAGACAAAACTGACAAAATAGTGACTAAGTCTAAATGACTGGGCATCTCGATAAGCTAAAAGCCATCTGGGGAGGAAAAAAAAAATAAAAGAAAAACATTTGAAACACAATTCTTCCTGAAATGACTATACAAGACAATGGAAGAATTCAGTATGGTAATAAGTCAGAGGAAAGGTGATGTAGTATTCTAAAATCTTGGAGGAATTTCAAAAGATAAGAAAGATACTTTATATGGGAATAAACATAAGGAAAAGGCAAGAAAATACAGACACAAGAATTAAACTAAGAAGACAACACAAAAGGAGTAAAAGGAAATATTGTGATTGTTGTTTTCATTTGTGATGACAATCTATCAGACTGGCCTAAATGAGACTGTTTTGAAATTACAAAAGAATAAGGTATTTCCACTGTAAAGAAAAAGAAAATGCCATCTGGATAAACATGAAAAACAGATGCCCCAAAGAATCTTAACAGCTTTTGTTATCTGTTGTAAAATTTCTCCTGCAAATCACAGTGACACTAGCTGTTTAGAAATATACATATATAATGTTGATCTATTTGAAAAATAGGTATAAGAGGAAAATATTATACACCGTTGCTATTCTCATAAAACCTCATAACTTCAAAATAATACCTTTGTCATTTTCCTGCCCAATCTGTAGCATATAAAGCAATACATATGGCAATGAAGCGACAAAGTTGAACAATTACTGTAAGTCTCCTTTTCTAGATAAAGTAAAACCTCAAAATAATAATGAGTTACAAGGCAGAAACAGTTTTTTTGTCTCTCCTGAAAATTTCAGGTCAAGAAAGTAATGAGGTCTCATCAGACAAGTAATGATAGGTTATCTATGTCACTGATCAGGTGAATGGGTCACATATGAAAGATGGGTAATGCTGATCACCTGTCACTGATCATATGGCCACAGAAACCAAGGCCGATCATGAAGACCTTGTTGCTAACTAATTTTTTCACTGGATTAACGTACACTCAGTTCGTTTTCCAAAAACAACAATAAGGCTACACAAAGATTTGACACTCCAATTGTACAACATTTGTGTCGTGCCCAGGGCAAATAAGACGTAAGTCAATTGGAAAGGTTTCAACTTATGGCCGTTTTTAACTATCTTCTGACTGAGATACCAATTCTTTTATTTGTTTTCCACAAAATGAAAATTCAACTTTTGTTAACCGGACAAGAAAAATTTAGTACCTGAGTTGGAAAATAGTTAAAAACAGCCATAACTCGAGATCGCCCCGAGCGACTCCCAACTCATTTGCTCTACGCACAACACATTTATATGTGTGACTGTATTTTACCTCCATGAATCGTCGAGAATCAGCCAATGAGTTATACAGTTGGAGCACAGCAGTGAGATCATGGAAAAGGAAGCTGTTATTAGCACTTTCACCACCCATAGCATGGTCTAGCAAGAAACATCAAAATAAAAAGAAAATCTGATACTTTAAACCAGGAAAGACATGCAAATACAATGCCATAAATGCTATAGAATACCACAGTTTGTATTAAATTTCCTGTTTTAGCTTCTTATTTAATGAAATATGGAACTAAAATAATCATTAGAAGTAGTTCTGTCTGTCAGTACTCATTGTGAGACAGTTAATTTGACTCATGAGTCCTAGTATTGAAAACATAAATTCCAGTCCAATATTAAATAAATTCCAGTCCAATACTAGAAGTCTTACGAAAGAGCCGACTTCAGTATCAAAAGGGTTTTCAAACAAACACATGGATGGACAGGCCTAAAACACAATTCAGTTGAGATATAAACTTTTGGGCTGTTTCATTGATAGACTCAAGAAAACTGCTAATTAAAAGTGTCAGGAGGTCGATCTGTTCTAACAGAGTCTTTATATCTTCTACACACAGGTCACATAAGATGATAAGTCTGAATATTTTTCGACTGTTGTAGAAAGCTCATCCTATATTAAAATTTAATTAAATTGTCAGTATCTTTTTTTTTTTTTTTTCAGCTACTGAAGTTTCATCACTTCTGTTGATTCCAGTGATATCTACTGACACTTACAGGATTAATGAACTTGAGCAAATATGTTTTCAGTACAAAGTGACAAAAGTGTTCTGTATTCTATGGATGATGATTCTATGGATGAGGAATGGCAAGTAACTGCTTAAAAAACATCAGTAATGAGAAATAAGGCAGACTGCAATGATTTCAAGACTGCTTAAATGGTAAAAGGAAAAAAAATAAATAACAAAGAGGAGTGGAAAAATCAGAAAAACTCACCAGAGGATTTTCTCGACTGTCCAGAATTTTGTAATACTGAGCGTAGCTGACCCAGGGCCCAAAGATAACAGTTCCCACATTGAAGCAGTAACCCATGTACTCAAACACATTTGGCAGATCAACAATGGCCCCTTTCCCCACATCAACAGCCAGGGATATAATTTTCATGGACAGAATTATCTGAGCACCTGAAACACGTGAAATGTATGAATTAAAGGTACCCTCTGAAATGTCGTCTTGGGTTTTTTTTTACAATTCTTTACAAGACAGGGCAATCCTCAATGAACACACCCCTGGTATCTCTAAGTTTATCAATTGTCTATTCAAGAAATAAGCACAGAGTTACTCAGCACACATCCCCCAGCAATGGGAAAGACATTGTCTTCTTCTTCAGATTCGTAAATGACTTAATCAATCAAACAGTTTACAAGGAATCATTCTAAAAGCCAAGTCCCTTTTCCCCTCTCTAAAAATGGGAGGTCTTTCTCTAAAATGGGAGCTCTGTTATGAAATGTGTGTAATAGTGGAAAGACAAATGCTGACCCTCGAAGTTAAACAATATTTAAATTTTATCTCTTTCAGGTCAATGTATTACTACCACTCAAATCTCTGAGTGAAGAACGCAAGATAGGGAAAGCCCGCCTTCACCTGATGTTCATGGGATCACAGGATGGTGCTGTAAAGAATATAGAACCTGAAATGAAAGTGGGGGGGGAAGCGAAAGAAGCCGTCAATGCAGCAGAACAGTCCCTATAGACAAAGGAGATCAGCGGATTCACTCAGTCTGATAGGAAAGGATTAAGCTCGGGTGGACAAACGGTCTCATTCTGGTCCACAGCGATGCCTAAGGAAAAACGAGACATGGTTCTCCAAAAAATCAGGCTCGAGGAAGACGAAAAAAGAGTCCAGAAAGCTGTGCAGCAGGGGCTACAGGGGCAGTGGACAAGGTGGGAAGGTGTCCTTCAAAGAGCCATGACATGGAAGGACATTTGGCACATGGCACCCATGAAACTGGCTTTCAGTATTCGTGCCGCATTTGA